>JAPMAE010000878.1:6334-22604 GCA_036584705.1 Rhyacophila sp. 25_7 | reverse complement strand
ATCTACGTAGAAATGTTCGTTCAAAGAAATATTTCAATTATATACCAAAAAATATAATACTTGATATACAACAATATTTAAAAATATATAAGTTTTTTAAGATATTATCTAAATCGACAAATGTTTTTCACAATTATTTTAAATACAATATACGTGTTATTATAAATGGTTTATCTCAGACGAATTTTAATCTATACGCATATTTTAACCATATTCAGTCTTATACTCGTATGTACAAGTATTTAAATACTATTTGTAAGAGCTAACATGGAATAAGATACCTTTCTAATTTACGCTTTATAAAAATTACTACAGTTATCAGCCAATTTTCTCGCATTTTTTCAGACCATCATACTATATTACACAGCTACATCGTATAAGAGAAAATATTCGTTTATAATGTATTTATTATGTGGATTTTTAGTATTTTGACTAGTTATTGAAAAAATATAAACTTATATTACTAAAACTTTTTTAGTTGACAATTACATTACTTGTATTTTCTTACTAATTCCTGAATTCTCGGTGATACGAGTATTATACTCGGTAGCGTTCATAAGCATCTGTTTGATTGAAGTTCAATTTATGACCTCGTTAGATGCCATCGTTTTCCGCCGTAAAGTGGCATTGCCAATACGCCAGCGGTTAACAGCGACTTTTCATTTAGCTTATTCCAATCTAATAAGTTTCATATCGCTTTCAGTACCTCATTTTACTCTTTAAAATTAAACATTTAGTTTTGCACGAGATTATTGAAACTTTACTTCAGTTTTAAGTTTTACTATTTGTTTAACCTAAACATTAGAATTCTAATAATTATAAGCTGCGCTGGAATAAAATAATTGATTATAAAATAATAACAAAAATTGAATACATAAAATGTTATAAAATATCATATTTATAATTATTCGGGCTACCAAAAAGATTTTATGACTACAGAAAACGGCGGTATGAGGTATTTGTTGATAATAGGCGAATGATTTTACGCTTGATTAGTTAGTGTCTGTCAACATTGCTAAATACATTTCTTAACTAGATGATGCATTTCCGGAATATTATTATTCTGTGGTAAATATTCTTAGAGAAAGAATACATCCGCATTTACTTCAATACATGACTAACGCCAAATCCATTTCTGAGAATTCTGAGAGAAAAATAATATGACGCTTCATTTCAAATGCATCATAAAATGTCTAATGTTAATTTTAAAAATTCAATACAACAAACTCAACACAATTAATACACCAAAAGTTAAAACAAATATATTTTCTGCAACCACTGTAGACTTATGAATAAGTTTACTACAAACGATCGTGAACTAACACGCTTTTTAAGAAAAAATCATTGACCTCTGTAAAATAATATCGTTTTTATTCATCATCAGAGTTCTTGGTAACAATTTTTTTAAATGTCAATCACTGCTGCGAAATGACATTATCTTAGTTTTTTTTTAACAAATAAATATCTACAATTTGACGCCCGCTTCGAGAATATTTCCGGGAGCTAAAATTAAGCCATCAACTACGAGTATAGTATATTCGAGCGTAATCAAAAAACCAAATAATGTTAACAGACAAATTATATTATTCAAAGAAAAAACTACTTTTAAATAATTGTGACGAATTCAATCTAAATTACAAATATTAACTTTTCAATATGAACATTTTATATTTAATTTAATTTTGCCAACCATGTTTGTGTATTCACTAATTCTTGTAATTCTCATAAATAGCTTCTTCCATAAGTCAGTGGCCAAGTATTTTTTTCATTCTTATTCTAGAGGATAATCACATAGTCGTAGTCTTGACATAAGAAAACCAAAATTCATAAGTATCTGATTTTTTCAACCGATATTAGGCAACTTGGCCTATAAATTGTACACGATCAGAACTGGGTTATTATGCGTTTTTAAATATGTTTTCAAGCCTAAGAAATTATCATTAATACAAGTATCACCCATCTAAAGAAATTACATTTGATTTAATCCATTCATAAAATATTTTTTATCTAGATCAATAATCAGTAAATTTATTAACAAACGTTATAAAATGACTAGTGAGTTATATAATTGAATAGCGTAATTATTGAACCCATTGCTAATTTTCAAACGATGTGATTATCGTGATATTATTGATTTTATGTTTTTCAGGGCTTTCAATTATTATTATGGGATAATTGAATTGAATTTATTTCACCTATTTTACAAGTATTTACTTTAAATAACTCGTTAAGATTTTGTAAAATATTTACTTCCGATCAATGATTTTTTATCTTTGTAAGCAAAATCATTCCAATTGTATTCTCACATCTTTGAATATGCGTAAAATTATCTGAGGTCAATGAATTCATTAAATAAATCATAAATTTGTGTGAAATTTGAATTGCGTAAAATTCTTCAAATTTGTATTGCAATATAAACATTTTATGCGAACAAAAACGCTTCATCAATGTTTTTTTTCTAATGAAAACTTCGCAAAATAATTTATTAAAAAAAAATACCAAATGAACTTGTTTTTATAATAAATGTACAATATCGATATGTTTTCCGAATACTTATAAATTGTAACAAAAATCATTTATATAATATGGTAGTTATAATTATCATAATTATATACTCGTATGTAATTAATTTTCTCTACTGTCAATCTTTAATCGCTATTACATAGTTGAAAATGTTGTAACAGTCGAAACTAGCCTTGAAGATATAAAATAATATATATTTGTAGAAAAATGTATTATTAGTATGATATTATTTCAATTAGATATACCATATTGTGTGCATAAAAATAATTTATATATGTATATACATAATCGTAATTACTATTTTATCGATGGTTTACTAAAATGAATTATTTAATACCAATCATTTTATACTTTAATGACTGCACGCTTCACTCTTATTGAATATTTATTTAAAACATATTTTCTTTCATACAATTATTGAGTATTAGGTAGTAAAATCGTTCTTCTAACTCATTATCATCTTTCTTGGTGATAAAACACTCACTCACACGTGTGTTTTTTTTTCTTTCTGAATAGTTCCCAATATTTGATTATTTTGTTTTGATGGATTGAAAAAATACAAACTCATCATCATATTTTTAAAATTCTTAATGTGTCATTTCATAAAATGACAGACGTACCTCTCGCCGGCTGCTCGCTGCGACTCTCTGTTAATTTTGCATATTATACCACACATTTTGTAACTCTAAAAATATTTCAACGGTCTGTTTCGCAACCTGGAGTGCCTTGATATTAATAACTGAACCAAAAAACTTGAGATTATTACTCAATATAAGCAACGTTTGTAATATTTTCACGATATTACGCTGCTTTTGTTGAAGTGTGTGATTCACATTTCGACAAAGAATACATGAAATATCGTAAGTAAAAATGATCAATTTTACTTAATTTAATCATAAAACAATGTTTAGAGTTTCATTATTGGCCATCACTTAGAATAACCATTGTCTTTAATATATTTCATTTTTCCAATTAAAAATAAAATTGAAGCTGTATTTATAAATTATCTTATTAATATTAAAATCTTTCGTATGTACTAGTATCTCATTGACTTGAATAAAGTGAAATATTTGTGATGTTCATTTAAACCGAATATTTAATCATGATATTGACGATATCTTATTTCGTTTATAAGAAAATACATAAAAAACAAATTGCGCACTATATTCTATCACGATTACTCAGTGATGTATCTAGTTAAACTGTGTAAGTTAAGAATTTGATTATGTAGCTCACCACAGATTTTTAAATATTTTGCTCATTTATCTTTGTAACCGAGGTATCAACTTAAACAATAAAATTAATAAGTTTTGCCCGAAAAGTTAATCTGCACAAAAAAAAATCTATGTGCTATATATAGGATTTATGTTGAATTATTTACGCCATACATTTACAACATATACTACATACATTTGTTAAATCTATCAGATTATAATTTATTTTGTTTTAGACAACACGATGTAAATAGGGTTGAGAAAATCTATATCACTAAGCTTTAGTGGTTACAAATACGTATATAATAAAACACATAATGAAAATGTAATGTTTATTTGTTTTATAAAATATATTATGGTTAATATTTACTATTTTTTTTACATATTATGGACATCACAAATTTTTAGTTTAATACGTTCACAATAGGAAGATATATATAAAAAAAAATAGCACAAGCAAAAATTAAGAAAAATGAATATGCAAAAATTATATTATATATATAATATTTGAGGAAGTCTATCGAGCCTAACAGATTCCATTATTTAAAATTAATTTATAGAACAGAATCCGCTTAAACTCAAGCTCACTCCGGTGGAAGATATCGATAGCCGAGACAATTATATTGAAGATAGTCATTGCCCTCAATGTTAGCACAACTACTGGCAGGTTATTTCTACACTTTGGAATGAATTTATAAGGTAATAAGGAATATGATTTAAAAAAATTATAAACATGCTTTTGTATGGTTTCAATGTAGTATATACTTGCACCAGAATATGATAAAACATATCGTATTCATTCTTTCCACATCATAATTTTATTATCTTTTAAGTAAAAACATCTGAAGTTTTTTTACTTTGATTAATTCTTTTAATCATATCAGCTCCGAAACGAAGCATAATGGATATCCGCAATGTGAAGATTGTTTTGACAGTTTTTTTTATGAGTAATAGTTTATCAATTATGAGCTCAACCATTTTGGGTTCGTGTCTTGGCTACAATACAAATGAATAAATATTTTTCGCCTTCGTTAAACTAGTGGATAACGCGTACGCCTATCAAAAGCAGAAATCTCGCGTTCAAGGCCCGTGCTGGTTGTTATTCTGATTATTACCTGCAATATACTCATATTTTAATTTTTTGTTAAATATTGTTGATAGCGTATAATATAACTATTGGTATTAAATTCTTCCAAGTATTTATTTTAATAAGCAATTCGGTTTGCGTCTAATTATTATTTTGACAATGATGTACGTCACAGATAAATGTTTTTAAATTAGTAAATTATATAAAACTTTTTAACTAACCATTTTATAGTATTAATATTTTATTTATCCAAAAAAAAATACATACTGCTAAATACTGTAGGCGATTTAAATTCTTACTACTTATAAAAATTGACGCATTTGTGAATTTTTACCTATCTATTCGGACAAAACTTTTTTTACTCTCACAATAAATGCTACAAATGTTCTGATAATTACTATAATTAACTCTCTCTCAGATAGGACAGTTATCTAAGCGTGGCAATAGAAATCAAAGACAATAGTAAAATTTCACATTTGCCAAAGACAAAACGTTACACATACTCGTAAGAATTACCACGTAGCATACACCATAAGTAATCACAATATACTCGAACATCACTTAGTAGCTTACACTCAAAATTTTGTAGTCTGTTGATAGTTCAATAATATCAGTACGAATATTCCATCATATACACAAATTGTCGAACATATAGTGATGAGGTGTGTTTGCAGCATTATAATATTATACAAAAGTGAGTAAGGTTTGAACGCATTGTATATCTAAATGGATTTTTATCTTCGTAGAAATTCATTGACTGTTCAAAGTTTAAAGTAATTATTAAAACGACAAATTTGAGCAAAGAAAACAATTTTTGTTAAAAGTATGCTGTCCTTGTATGTATGTTGATGACATGACTGACATGCTTTCCCTGTCACGTGTATTTGACTGAACTTTTTCTATTTATCTAATAACGCACGGTTTCGTGACTTATGTAAACTTAATATATATCTAGTTTTATGTTTAAGATACTATAATTTATGCAATTTAAACTTAAAAAATACTCCAAGATAAAGTATATAAAAAAATATTAAATATCAAGTTTTGATTCATAATCTACTCTTTTTAGATATAATAAAAAGTTCTTCAATAAAAAATTCAAATAAAAATATTTATACATATAGAATAGATATTCTATATACGGGACTCGTTAAATTTCACTTTTTATTTTTGAATAAAACCACGTTCTTATTTAAAGTAAAGTATTTTGTTGAAATATCTATAACGGAAATTTTCGTCATCATTTAAATTTAATTTAAACTCTTTCATGATTTTTACGGATTGGGTCTTAAAGTTTGAATAATTGTAAAATGGCAAATCCAATTAAAACTTCAAATATATCATAAATTATTTTTACTTTAAAGTGGTAAAATTATTGTCAAGAAGTTAATTTCGCAGTGTCGATGTGAATCGTAGCTGAAATTATGAAACATATATTTTATTGTTACTTATAATTTTAGCACTTTATTAAGTAATTACTATCAATTTACAAGTATTACATTGTAGTAACAGTACATGGCTGAAATATCATGCGATGTGTGAATTAAATTAAAAAAATCGTGACTCAAGAAACGTATATTAAGTTTCATAAAATTATTAAACAAAAAAAATATTCTTCCACTCGTATTGAATATTTATGACTAATTGATTTTCTTACTTCTTACAGAATAATAGTATGATTAATGTATTATTATATATTATAGTTTATTTTATTATTGATAAATTTATAGTTATTATCGACATTCATTTAACAAGTTTGGAAAAATTGTTACTACTAATGATAAATATAAATTTGTAATAATAGCAATATGACGCCACGATTAATGTGCGCAACTGATTCCGTAACCACCCTTACATCTTTTTAGTTTTTAGCTCCTTTAGGTCTTCATACCTTTATTGTATTAATAATATACGTGGATGGTTCCATTAGCTCAGCATTCTTTTTCTTTTAACTATATCTGCTCTGAAACAAAGCATATGGATCTCCACAATATGAAGATTTTTTAGATAGTTTCATTTTTTTACAAGTAATAATTATCAGTTATTAGCTTAACCAATTTTGTTCATGTTCTGGTTTCAAATGCACATAACAAAACCTGTATCAATTTTTGCCGGCTACGGGATTCGAACTCTAAATCGTCGTCTCGTTAGTCGGGTGCACTATCCACTCACTGACAAGGGCGACGAGCTCAGTATCTATACGGAGACATAGTCATTTACGACCTCTAGGTTTGCCACTCTTGAGAAGTAAGGAAAAACTTATACAAGACTTTTAATGTGCATTCGAAACCAGAAAACATAAATAAATTAATTGAATTAATAATTGACAATTATTACTCGTAACAACTAAGAAAGTAAATTTTGCGCTGTGAAAATTCATGTATACAGTTTTAGAGTAGCTTTGATTAAAAAAAACACTTTTATTTTTGTCCATCATAATCGGCATTAAAAGAAAACTGATAGTAAAACATATTATTATTTGCACACCGTTGTTTCATTAATTTGGTATTTTACTCGCCTAATAAAATTTTTTTGGTGTTCTCAGTGTCCAAATTTTGATATAATGTGAATTCACAAAACAAAATAGCTGCAAGCAACGATAACACGCAATGGTTATTTTACGCTTGATGTGTTATGTATATATTATATTTCTCATGCATTTTTTTCATAATATGTCAAAAGAAAAATAAATTACCGTCATGGTGTAATCGCGTGAATTTACTTCAATTTCATTGGTCTTAGTTATGTAGGCATGACATTTTCTCTTACATTCTAAATCGACTTTTACCATAGCACCTTTTTATAAATAAATCTACTATATATGCAATCATTCTCATTGTAATATTAAAATTTTGTTTCTTTATATCATGAGACCACAAAACAATTCAATATTAATTACACTAAACTCTACATTTACGCGTAAAATAAGTACTACAAAACAGCTTGTAAATAAATCGTTTAAAAGCTATCTTTAAAAATAGGCATCAGCTTCAATTTTTTGTGTAAGTTTCTTTTATTGAGATATAATAATGAAAGATTTTTTTTTCAATGTTGATAGCATAAAGAACCTATCCAGTTTCTGCTGCTTGTTCAATCGTTTTTTCATCTCAAATAAGTTTTTACTTTTGCGTCTAAGCTTTTTAAACCGGATCTCTACCGCAAGCAAAGCCACATTAGTACTAACATGGTTAAGCATAGCTCACATAGCAAAAGGTCTTTTTTCATAGTTTCGTCTCCACCGCGAACGAAGAGAGCTTGGCAGTGTTAGCTATATGAACGAGTTCGCTACGTCGATCGGTCTGTTGTGAGTCGAACGAAGCTAGACTAGCACTTCCACGTCCCACACCCCACACCCTGCTCAATGCTGATATCACGATCGAATGTAGTGTTTATATTATATATATGGTTTCTTCAATCAAAAGAAGCGGCCATGAAGTAATTTTTGGAAGTGATTCGTCAATTTCCATGTTTTTGAAATGCGGAGTTAAAAGACTGCTGTGATACAGGAAAGAAGCACTGAGAAAGGATCGTGATAGAATTAAAACAGCTATTATATATTAACATTCCTTTATAAATATTGTTTTTGGTTTGGTATTAAATACATTTCTTCTGCAGATATAACCTTACGATAAGCCGTGTCCATTGTGATAATATCTCGATTAATTATTGACAGTTACTCATAAAACTGTGGCCTTGTGATACAATAATACTTATAAAATTTGTCTTCATCTAACTCTTCAAATAAAGTAACACACTCTCAACTTCTAGGTTATATATATCTACTCAACCAATATTTGTGATGTCTTCTAAAAAAAACATATTAATTAATCATAATTAATTTTCTATTTGTATGTTGAATAAAATCATCACCTGAACTTTGTTCTTCTAGTAAATCCATTTCTGTCAATTCAATTTTGGCAACTGACATAACAGTCTTCACTGTGGTACTCGTAGCTCGTCGGTGGAGGTTGAGCGTTATTACTAGCTTAGCACCTAGCTTGCTTCACTCAGCTAATTTCATCTGGCTTACGCTTTTTCGCTCGCAGTGGAGATCCGGTTTAATAGATTGCGAGTACACAGAAGAAAAAAACTCAGTATATTTGAGGCTGTTAATGCCAGAGTGGGCTATCCCCTTTCTGAAATATGGGGTTTCTAGTTTTTGCAACACCAACAATATTTGTTTTATGTAAAAACAGCTTGAAGAAGTTGATTGTTATTTACCTGACATCTTTACTTTAAAATAAAATTTATTTTTTCATTATTTCCGCGTAAAATAGTTATTTTAGACAAAAATGTGGGATGCCCACTCTGGCATTAAATGCCTCATTTTTACTAACAATTGTGTACGATTGTCTTTATGGTTGCATATAAGTATATATAATAAACATAGGTAATTCGCATCCATTTTTATAAAAATATTCAATTATTTATCTCAATCAAACTCAATTATAATATTTTTGACGGAATATTTTTTTTCTGGAAAAAACGAAAAATTCAAAACACTCGCGGATTATAACATCCAGTTCCAAAAAAAAACAATTTTTTGCTATAATTAGTTTTATCTACCAACCCGCGGAGAAAATCCATTAAATAAAATACTGTAATAAACATAAATGACTTTGATTTTTTAAATATATTTTGTGAAATATATGCTATATAAAGTATTGTGAAAGAATCGTTTACTCATAACTGATTTAATGTATTTAGATATTAACGTGGGTTACCTTTGCATAGTTTATTTATTATTCGTTTAAAAATAATTTATTATGTATGCATGATTTATGTATCCACGCAATCGAAACACCTGTTTGGTTCAAGAAGATCAGTGTTGCATCAGATTTCTTTTGTTTTAGAAAAATGTATTAATTATTATAAGCCATCAATGCGTGGTATTGTTTTGTTGATTTTTTTTTGCATTGCCGACTATACATTTTTCGTTATTTTCACTTTCGCTAAACGTAATGCATTTCGCAACACCACTCTTAATGCGGGTCAGAGCGAATGAAGAAATCATGTGAACAGATAGTGTTATTTGAGACAACAGAATTTTTGTTTTTCGAACATAAATGACCCATCCTCTGCAATAGCTAAAAAATTGAAAAATGAAATCAAAAAGTTTGTATGATTATTTATATATTTTATTAAGTACATCTATTCATTTATTAATATTAAATGTATTTTTCTCTTTGATCTTGATTTTTGACCTCACGTTTATCCACCTTATTCACTCACGATGTATGGTAGATTTTTTTATGATTTATTACAAAATTTCATCTTTTTACGGGGTTAATTTCTAGAAAAATCTTAATGCCAATTATGATACATTTTTCGTAATTTATTACTCTTTTAGGCAGCATTACTATAATAGAGGATCTAATGGTGCACAGCATGCCGAATTATTAAAAAAATATGTTGAAATAAATGTTCAATTATGAATTGGCGAGAAAAATTGCGTTATTTTTTATGTCAATTGTATGCCAAGCAAGTCAACTATTCTGCGTGTAATAAATAATTTTGGAAAATTTGCACTAATTGAAAAATAAAACAAAGTCCAGACAACAACGTAGCCAATACGATAATAATTGGTATATGCTAGAAAAGACTGATCTAGTGAAGCAGAATGTTGGTGAATGTCCGTGCACGAAAATTTAAAATGTCTCCATCATGTTATTTAAAAATTAAAAACAATAAAACGATTCAAGCAATACAAGAGTTACAGGAAAATGGCCATAAACGGCGGCGAGATTGGAATGCTCGGCAATGAAAATTCTTAATTGATACACTAACGTTCATTACACCTACAATCCCGATGACAATCAAGGACAGTGTTCGAAAACAAAATCCTAAAATAACACCAGAAATCTACGAGAAAATTATGAAAAATATGCTTGAAAGAGCTGGCGTTCGCCACGGCCAGAGGCGGCTATTTGACCGACATCATTTATTTCATGCGTATCATATGAATTCATGTAAAGAACATATAATTAATCAATAAAATATAAATTAATTATATAATTATTTTTCATTTAAAACTTATTCACAAATAAAGGTCGTACTGGAACATAAAACGCACATATATTAACATTATTTAGTTAATTTATTTCAATTAATTTTTAAATGTTGAATTATTTAACTATCGTCGTAACCAACGAGTAAATTTATAAAAATAAACTTTTTGTTGCGTATCATTTTTATTCCCTTCATATATAGTTAATATATTATAAATTTTATTGTTTTATAGCGGCCTTCGTGGTGTTTATAACCTTTACATGCTTTTTTTTGCTATATAAATGTACTTATTATTTTGATCGAAATATAAATATTTAATCATCAATAAATGATACTTTTTACCATTGTTGATTAAATAGTTTACTAGTGGAATAGCTTGAAAAGAATACTAAATATTGTAAATTGATTTACTATTTTGTCTATTTTTTTAAATTGAATTTATATCATAGTTTTTACACATATTTTAACAAAATATATTAGAAAAACACAACATTTTAAATTTATAATTTCACGTATTGATATTAGAAAAATAATAATAATACTTTTTAGGTTGGTTGTATTGATTTTTAAAGGTACATGTTATATACTTCTCAATGCATTGACAGTGGACACAATTAATTACATTTATCATCTTTTTTGTTTCATAATAGAACGCGAGCATATTATTTAACTCTTCAATATGAAAATTAAAACATTTTTTTTTACGGAAAGATATTTAATTCTATATTACTGCACTATGGTGTTCTCTCGACTACTGTCAACCTTTTTAAACAGTCACTATTGCATTTAGTTCAGACACACGCCGCTTTGTTGTTTTCGTCGATAGATTTCTACTAACGAAACAATTTTCGTTGCATCACGGTTGAAGGTTTGAATAGAAAATCTCAAGTTCAAAATTTTAATGGTAGATGTCGGTAATAAATCTAATATTAAATTTTAAAAAAAACATATTTTTCGTAAAATGATTAAAATATTTTTATATTATATACTCCTATATATGTACAATTTACACATGCGTTTTTATATTCAAAAATACAACATTTACTCATTGGATATTAAAATAATCGTCGAACTATTACAATACAAATGTGAGTGTACTTCTTCCTTATTTAACCAACTACGAGTAGCTTTAGTATATTTTGAGATTTAAAGCCCTATTTTTATTAAATAAAATGTTTACAAGCACGGTATGTAGGTGTTCTATAAATTATTAAATGCCAAATAGAACTACCGTAAGTATTTTTCGATTACCGAGTTGACCAATCTTTAAAAAGCTCAGATTTCCATAGATTAAATCGTCGATATACTGACAACAGGTGATAAGTTTAAAAAGAGTATTTTGAGAAAATTGAGTTTAAAGTTTAAGTCTTCTAGATACATTTAAAGATAATATATTAGGGCAACTGGCACTCTATATCATATTGATATTTTTTCCAGATTTCAAATATACCTAGAAATATTTAATCTGATATCCTTGAATGGATAATCCTTAGTCGGCTTAATATATTTTGCCAGTAATAAAATATTCAATATCGACATTGTGACATTAAAATATTATAAAAAAACTACAAGGAATATGGCTAAGGTTGTTTTACCATGTGAAAGAGCGTGCGAAAATCTACCAAACTGCATTATTAGGTCAAAACGGTTATTTTTAGACTTATTACCTTTTACCAGTATAACGACGAAAATTAATAACATTGGCTATTAGCAGTACGTCTACTCTCAACTATAGTGTAGATAATTATCTTACGTGGCCATTACACGTTTAAGCTGACGTGAGTTTAATCCGCAATCATGTTTGGATTGACATCAAATTGAATATGTAATGCGGTGACTGACGAATTGATAGATCAGATTGATGGGTTTCTAGATATTTTTGAAATCTACCAACAATCCGATTTTGACTGATGGCAGATTGATCATGTAGTAGCGTTCCATCAATCTCGCGTCTATCACCACTCGGACAGTGATGGAGTCGGAAGTGCAAGAACCAATATCGTCTCATCCTAGCCAGAATCTGACCCTCCCGGACAAGCCGGAAGCGGAGAAAGAATTTATTGTTTTATTTGAAACCCTTCCCACACTGTGGGATACACCCAACGTACATTACAATAATACATATAAACGTCAAGAAGCATTAGAATAGTTGGTAGTGATATTTAAAAGCTTAAAGTCATTGGCTACACAAGATTTTTTAGGAGTTAAGATTTTTTTCTTTAGGGGTTATCTCCTGTCTCATGGAGGTATCTTGTTTCTTAAAAATGGTGTAATCATTTCTAAAAGTCTGTCAAAACACGTATATTTCAATGAATCTGACGCCAATCAAATGCGATAAAGGGTATGGATTAATTAGACGCCAGATTGAACGTGTAATGGCCGCCTTAGAGACACGAATGATTTATGTCGTCTTTTTAAAAATGGTATAAAGTTTGACAAATTAAAAGTACATATCTATAAAACAATAGCACTATACGAATATAAAGAATGCTAATGCCGCAGTATACGACTTCAATTTTATATTAATGATCACTTTCGATTTTGATATAGAATAATACAATATACGATATTTCCACCTCGTCTTAGTTCATTACGTAGATGTTTCATTTTACAGATAGAATTACCTTCAAATTTCTTTTTATTCCCCTATGACGCTGCTGTTACATTTTCCCCGTTAACTCTAGACTAGTAATAGTCTTTTCTGCCTTCTATCTCATACTCCGTTTTAAAGTCTACCACCCTAAGTGTAGTTTATAGTGGTAAGATAATACTTAGGCTAACAGTTCTCCTAGTATTTTTTTTATATACAGTGGTATATGACAATATTTCTTTGTTGCTTTTTACTAAACAAGATAATTACTTACCTATAAGTTAGTTCAATTCACTACTGAGTTTTTTTTTATTCAGACACGTTTACCTCGTTTATCAATAAATAATTTCAACTTAATTACGATATTTAGATTAAAAAAATCATTTCATATATCCGTTTATTTTTCAATACGTCACCCCATATAAATATGTTTTATAATTCAAGTAATACTGTATTTGTTATTTTTAGATGTTGTTTATCATTTCATAAAATATTTTCATTTAGTATTTTTTTTTAATATACCACAAAATTAAAATTAAACGATCTTATTCAATGTCAATTATTAAACAGTATAACTAGTTAAAAGATATTATAATATACTCAAATTGAGATCCACACAGAATACATTAGTGTTTAGTATTAACGACCTTTCTTCAAATTATCTGCCAACTTAACTAATCTAAGCATAACATATATTACATTGAATTTTTAAATAAGTAATATTTATGACAAAAATGCGTCATATTCGGATACCAATGGTATAAAGCTGTAAGCCACCACCTGTTGTCTTTATTAGAAAAGCTCCGCAAGCAGCTTAGAAACCTTTAGAGCTTTAACTTTATTGCGCTGAAGCCTTTATTCCAAAAAATATCTTTTCAATTGGAAATGCGACTTGCTTATCATGAAACAAAGCATTGAAATGTAAATTTCGTAAAATTTTAAAAACATTAGGATCATTAAAGAAAAGACATATGAATTATATTCCTTTATAACATTTATGAGCATACAAGTAATTCTTTGGCTTTATATTTTATGGAAAAAAATATTTTCAATCCCTTTTAGAACTCGCTTTATAATTTTAACATTTTTATTTATGGAGTGTAAATATGTGAAGCTAATTAATTAACCTGTCCAGAGTATAGATGCGCATTTGCGTCCACTTAAAATTTGCTTTGAAATCGTATAGACGTTTATGTACGTCAAACACCAAGCATCAAAGTACTCATATATATTGTCTATGCATCAAATAAATATAATATTACAATAGTATTTAGTATATTTAATAAAGTTCAAAGTTGAAAGCAAAATTAATGAATAAAGTTTCACCCAATTATGCAACCGCAATTAAAAATCTCACTCCTGGAGATATTAAGGGACTTCATTGATTTTTTTCTGTACTACTTATATATTGTTATGTTAATATTTTGCTTTTTAAAAAATAACTTAACTATTGAAAATTGGTTGGCAAGTAATTAGTATTATTTAAATGCCGCGAATAATTTAACTAAACTTTTGTATTAATTAGCAAATATCTAATAAATGTTATGCATGTTATTAAATAATATATATAAATACTACCTATCATATGGACGATAAATTTATACATATAACTACTGTGCTTAGTAAAAAAACTATTGTGAGTAATACTCGTATATCACATTAGTAATTATGGACACATTAACGACAAGATAAAATTTTTCACTGTTTGTGTTTGGGCGTTATTGTATAGTTTTTATTCCACTTAAGAGCGCATGTTATTTTTCAATATTAATTATGATTCAACCGATTAATGGATATAAAATAATTTTAATAACGTTTATATGACATCCCGCATTTATTTAATATAAAATATTTTCTTAATCCCAATATTAATAAATTTTACTAACTATTTTATAAGAGTTACCATTATTAATGACACATAAATTTCATGCATAAACGTATACTGTATTTAGAAAAAATATTCTTTATAAAAATGATGCTACTCATAACAAAAGATCGTTACAACTAACGCGGCGCAAAATATGTCATAAGCGCGCACAGCTTTCACAAGCCAGAGCTTTCAATTGAATGCACATCGTGAAATTTCTTTTGTTCCCAGCATCACAATACTTTATGTAGTTTAGTTTGTGGAGAATAATCGATGTGCCTACATAATTTTCCTTTATTCGTCGAACTATTTTTGGGCCCTGTTTTGCTTATCTTACAAATATATCTCATTAAAACTCACTGTTATACTCTCAATTATTAAAAAATAATGATATTACTTAATCATTTTAATTTTTTTTAACAAATTTAACTCGATTCTTTGTAACTAAGGGGTTTTACCCAATCGATAAGAGAAGCACATCCACCCAATACTTAAACAAAGACAACGATGCAGACCTTATAACCTTTGCTCCCTATAAATATAAAAATTATGGAACTCGATGTTGTTACCCCTTTGGAATTTACCCAATCGATAAGAAAATCACATCTGCCCAATACTTAGTATATGAAAAAACTACGTATAACAATATTTGTCATTCTAATATTGTCTGCTTTAGGCAACTTTTGTATCTCCGTTGTTATCGCAATAAACATTTGACCTGACTAAATCATTTATTATCATCATTGATTTCCAATTTGAGAAACTTATCTGATAAAGTTATTCACATCAGATTTCTATCTTTTAACAGTTCTTTTAGTATTAAAATAAGATCAACTTCGTAATTGTATGCGTGTAAAATGTATCAATACACCGATTGTACTCATGCGTATTAATAATCTTCATCGTTTACGGCGACGATAATAAAAAGTTTAAGTTCATTTCTCGTAAATTGGGAACATAACAGCGCGATCTTATCGCTG
>JAPMAE010000877.1:7400-22605 GCA_036584705.1 Rhyacophila sp. 25_7 | reverse complement strand
GTCACATGCAGTACCGTGCGTTTATTTACTAACATAAATTAATCCAGAGTTTTTTTATGACACATACCATGATATTACGTTATTTATAAACATAATTATAAGTGTAATAAAAATGTGCATTGTGCATCATTCAGAATGGGACGTTTTTATTTCTGCCCCATGCAAAATAGTACATTATAATTCGTTCTTTCAGATTGAGAGATTCGAATTAATTATCACATGGTTCCCTTGCATTGAAGACTTCTGTTACCTTTTAAATTAATATTTTCTTATATGGCGTGTATATTAGAATATTACTAAATTGTATAGTTATATGTTAGTATGAAATACGAGCGAGCTATAAAACATAAATGAAAACGTGTTATACAGCAAATGAAAATCGATTAAACACCACACACTGTAAATAAAAATATATGTATTGTTTTAAAGATAATTTTACATAACTGTGTTTAGTATTATATTTAGTCAATTATTTTAAAGTAATATTAGTTAATATGAAAGATATAATATTTTTACTATAAGCTCTACTTATATGCTATAAAATGGGGATGTAATGTGCTTCGTAAAAAAGACGATGCATGTGAATTTTCAATGTGATTTTTAAAGAAACTCACCTCATTCTATATGCAAATGGCTTCACGTAAAATAGATCAGTGTTATAACGTAACTTTAACTTTAAATAGCTGGCGGATCTAACATGTGTTCTCATATCGAAAATGGCCCAAGAATAGAATGTTACAAAGAACTTGTTCTCGCGAAATTCGTGTAAGTTTTCTTCTTTGAAAGTTTAACCCGTTTACCTGACATTAAATTCTAATGCAAAATAATTTTGTTACGTATTAATGGACTTTGTATGTTGGTATTTTATTTTAAACGATTATACGCTAAATGTTGTGTGTGAACTTAAACACATTCAATTATAATACCGTATGTTACACGAGATAATACGGTAAATTTAGTATCGGTACTTGTTTTGCTATCATTAAAAATTAGTTTATTAATATAGTTGAAGACTCAGTATCAAATTTATATATTCAAGTATTGATATCAATCTTAATAATGAATTAATATCAATATATAATATAAGGAAAATTTATTTGAGTATACGTTTCATACATAAAATATTGAGTAAATATGCCTTTAAAAATCTGTCTACATACTATAATATTCAAATTTTGATTGAAATCTTTTAGTATTAAATTTAAAATACAAACAAAATTTATCAATTAAAAAATAATCTCTTTTGTAAGTATTTCTTGACTGACAATCGCTTCCGAGCGCCGATTGATTTTTTAAAAATATTCATTATAAAATAGATTCTGTAGAAAAAAATATATATTAGTCCCGTGGCTCAAAGATAGTGCTATACAATGAATCGTATGTATAATCAATAAAAACTTAGATTATTTAACTAAAATTGAACGATATTAAATTAATCCATTAAAAATAAATCCAAGAGTAACAAAGAAAACGTGTATGAATAATGTTTTATTTTTGACAATAAATGTTAAAAATTGTTTATGCCAGCACTAAAAATATAATACATATTATTCACTTAAAATTGTAGTAAAAATATTTTTTATTATCATGATGGTTTAATTTCATTGATTATCACTGATCAAAAAGGGTTAATAATAGTGAAAAAACGGGCAAATTTCAAAGCCTAATATTGTGCAACGTATGCGTGGTTTTAAAAAATGTACGATAATATTTGAAAGCTCTTAATAAATCATAAAATGGGGTGATATGTGTCGTGTTGTTAATATTATGTTGCTGTAAATGTAATCGCTTGTACCTGGTTGCCGTCATATGTCCAGCTACCAAACTTCATATCACAGTGTTGATCGTCAAAGGGGAACCAAGTGATGTCTATCTTGCATGTGCTCTTGAAGATACCAGGAGGAACGTACAAGCAACTGCCGTTGTGTTTGACCACAACATTTGTGTGGTAAGTCCCGTCGAAACCTTCGTCTGCACTGTACGCGCCACCAACACAAATCAGATTAACCAGCTTTTCTCATCATTAAAATGTGACAATCAAACAATCAGTTCGACAATTATAAGAATATTGCTCTCCAAAGAATTTTCTGCTGCTTAGTACAACTTCTGGTAAATGAATAAATCATATAATCTATTCAATATATGGATATGTTTATATTCAGAGATCATATTTAACATTTAACAATTACTATTCTATCATAGACATTTAACATTCATAAATATACCAATATTACATATCTGGTTTCGGATAATACGACTAAAACCATAATTCAAGGATTCACCTTTTTATCTGGTTTTCATTATAAAATGAAAAAAATAACATTATTTCAGGATTATTAGTGCGACAAAAAGTGCTATGTTGTTTCATATTAACAATATAAATTCATCGCCAATTAAATTATTAACAATTGAATTGTCCAGTTTAATAAAAAGATCAATAAATTTTGATTAAATACTTTTTGTAGTAAATGAAACAACAAAACCTTCAAATCATGTTATTTAGTAAGATTCAGAAAATTATTTATGTGCTGTTTTCTTATTGATTCGTGGTTATACTGTATTCGCTGGTTATCAGTGCGGTTCTTCGGGGACATGTTATTTAAAAACACAAGTCCCACTGAGTGGGGGGTCATCACTCTTCCCGTCTCTCTTACACTCGCTAATACTTATTCGTTTGGGACCAGTCTAATGATGATCGATCGGCGCGACGAGTGCACTTAAGGAATACCTTCGAAAGATCAATTTTATGCCCAGTATATTACGATTTACTTACACTTCATAGAGATATAATTGAAAAAGCTATAATCTCAATGAAATTTATGATTTTTTTAATGTCATTTAAAACAAATATTAAAATCGATAATTAGCCGATACTCGAACAGAATGTTGCATGAAAAAGATTTCACATTTAATTTTATTTATGTTAATTTATATATTTATGTTTTATTGGTATCCATAATATACTTAGAGCCCCGATTACTATAAATTGTCCTTTGAGTAATCATTTGACAATTTTAATGTGCTAAAAATGATTTTTTAATAAAAATATAAGAACTTTTAAGCATATTCTATAAAAATGAATTTTATAGATACAATTTATAATAATCTTTCAAAATGTGATTGTAAGAATACCACATGTTATACCAGACTGTCACATTTTTAATTACTATTTTATACGTTTTTCTAAGTACCATAAAAACATCTAGGTAGTTAATATTTTCACCATTATGTGAGACACAATACAACTTGTGCTAATATTTTCATAAAATGATTAAATGTCTTCCAATATCCACTATAAATGTTCTTTGTTTGTTCGAATCTTTAGGACGGCGTAGACATTTTCAGGAAAAGCTCTGCTGTACCTTATCGCGTAGGTATTTAAATAAAAGATTCAAAGGCTGTAGCGCCCGATGCACGAACGACGCTATGTGTCAATAAGTTATGCGGAGCAACCAACGCCACCCCCAATCAACAAGCCGCCCATTTGGAAGAAGCGTTTTCTATATCCAGAGACAAGGGTCTTCTATTAAATTTATACAAATTGCCGTTATTGCCATATAGCTACTTTAACGTAATTGTGATTAGTTTTTTTGTATACCAAAAGATAATTATGTTAAGAACCAATGAAACTCAAATAATAATAATCAATATGTAGTACATAATTGATGTTGTTAGATAATAGTATTTTTATGATTTAATTATAAAATTGTTCAACGAGTCAAATACTATGTAACGTACTATATTAGGGTGTGTCCGACCATAATAAAAACGCGTATTTATACGTTTGACTTAAAAGACACTTTACAAGTCAAAATTAAATATTTTATATTGATTGTAATTTTAAACAAACAATGACATAATTTTTTATGAAATACTAAGCTATAGCAGTTTATCATAAATTAATATTTCACTGAGATGATTGTATAAGGTTGTATTTTTTGCTGAAAAAAACACAGCCTGACGATTTCGTCCAAGTCCTTCGGCATAGAAAAGGTTAAATACTTCAATAACTCAAATCTTATACATCTGAAAAAATAACTGACAAAGTAAAGCTGTGCATATTATCACAAAATAATAATTAAGTTGATTTATATAGATCAAAAAAATATGTAATTTAAATATTCCTAATTCGTAACTTTGAGAAAAAAAATATATGTTTATCTTATATTCTGCGCTACGGTTATTTTAGTATAGGTATATTTTTGGCAAAAATTGTTTGCAAATAAATGACTCGATGGGACGCTCGTGGGTGATTTTGTTTTTAAATTGCAAAATCTCAACCTCTTTTAATTGATACAAATAGCACAAAGTCGTTGGAGTAAATTTTTATTGCAAAAATTTGTCGCTACAGTATTTCGTTCGAAATATTTTCCCATTTAAAATTTCTTAGTATGCCTGGCTAATGTTTCCGTTGGTTTGATTTATTATTATGTGACTACTTTTACTACAGGCTTGAAATATACTGCTTATTTTAAATTGGCTTTGGAGAGTAGTTATATATTATATACAAGAGTATTTGAAATTGAAAAATAGTCTTTACTCCAATGACAAGAAATACGACTATAACAATAATCTTTATAGTTTTTGTAACAGTTTAAATATTTTTTATTAAATTTAAATCATGCAATACGTCTATAATATCTGTACTCACATATTTCATTTAATTATATAATATGTGTATATTGCATATGTAATACTGAAAAAATTTATCACGAAACTACTTAGAAAAAAGTTGCTTAGTAGCATATAAACAATTATAAGGTTAGGCAGTAAAAGAGAATTTAGTCTGCCAGACACGGCTGTGCCATTTCGCTAACAATGAAAACGAGAACGTCGAAACGACATTTCATTATGAAAATACTCACTGAAGCCGCCCCCGCCTTTTTAATCGTTCAAAATGGAAGTTTTTTTTGTTGCGATAAAAAATATTTTGCTTGCTATTAACAACTAAGCTGTACTGGTTTGGTTTCGAAGGATCTTTTTATGATAATAAATAATTTCAACTAATTATGAAGAACAATTGTGGAAATAGTAATAATTAAAGACTTGCTTTATTTTTTTATATAGTATATAAATGTATATATCATATAATACTCATACTTTACGTGGAATTGATTAAAAACATATATTATTTAAAAAAAAAAAAAATATTTCAAATGTAGAAACGTTGAGATTATTTTGGAATTTAATAATATCGATTATCAATAAATATTACTTTTTTAAATAAGTATTTGGCTAAGCCCATTTCATATTAAATAGATTCAAATCATTCGTTTAAAAATAAACATTATTTGAAAATTTTCTTAAATGTAAGAGAGACGGAACATAAGCCAAATTACACGTACATCATTTGACCAGTGGCCCCCCATTTAACGAGACTCCTAGACCCCTTCTAGGAAGGTTATAGTGATCCACAACAACGGCTCGATGTCTTACATACGACCACCATTGGAACCAAAACACCAAGTCTTAGGTTTCCATTTAATCCATTAGACGGCTCTCTCAGTAGGAAACATGAACACTGGATTATCCAAACAGAATTACACACACCGATGTCTTGCAATAAATTTATTCTATCTAGTGTACGTCTGCCGAGAATTGAAGTGTTATTTATGAAATAAATGGATATGAAATTTCACTTTGTTTCACATTATTTATTTATCATTAATCTGATAAAATGAAAGAGTAAACGCTAAGAAACTATATTAAGACTCAAATGTATTCTTTTAAAGAGTATAAAAATATAATGATATATGTTTATTAAAATATTTTTTCTAGATTTATAAAAGTATTTTTTATAGCAAAACACGGTGGTGTATTTTGTTTCCTACTATAGAGTCGTGATGTACCTTATATTATGATGCATATAATTTAATACAAGTTTATTCAATTATTACATTATTATTAAGCATTAAAAAAATAATAAATCTACAGATTCAATATCTAAACTTTCGAATAAAATTTAAAAAAAAACTAAAAATAAATAGGTAGCATAGAATAGTTCAATCAAAACTATTTAGTTGTTATTCTAATATTTAGTAAAAAAATAAAGCATGTTTTAAGTTATTAACAAGTATGAAAATGGTGAAAATAGAGTCCTAATATAATGGTACAAATGTGTATATTTATCATTGGCGGATCCAGGGGTTAATTAATGTTATAATGCTATAATATGGCATAGGGTCCATATTAAAACATTAATTTTCAAATGATTTTTATTTAAATAAATACATCGTAGTTCTCTTTAATGTGTATGTAATTGAAATATTATGTCTTTTAATGCTTGCATTTTTGAATTGAAATAAAAGAATCTATGATTAATTTTGTATTTCTATTAAAATTTCACATTTTTATTATTTATTAAAAAGTTTATTGTGAAATGGGCTCTTTAATTGTTCAGTTTGCTATGTTTTATAGAATAAAAACTTAATTATGTATTGATTATTTTAATCATCTATTTTTTAATGTATCATGTTTATTTTTAAATTGAATGGCCACCTCTTGGGACAATTTCTGGATCCGCCACGGATATTTATGATTATCTACTAATAATATTATACTATTCAATGATTTAAAACTAAAACTACAGTAGAACTAAATAATTATATTAACATGGTGTTTAACTGCAGATTCTTTCCTAGAAATGAAAATTATTAGTCACAAACAATTTATACATTAAAAAAATTATCTTCATGTATTAAAAGTCTCGTAAAACGATTATGAAAACTATACACATGACTTAATTTGATGAACTAAATATTTTTTAATGCAACCAATCTACACACAACATTTTTTACTTTTTATAATAATCAATATCAATATAATCTACCTTTGAATGACAATTGTCTTATTTTAATTAATTATTCCATAATACGTTACTTTCATATAAATAAAGTGGCAAAGTTTTGAAAATAATATTTTCCTAAGAAATCACTAAAATATTCTTTTTAAATTTTATTTAATATTAAAATATTGATGAAATTTTGACGAAGTAAAGGATAAATATGTTTCTACAGTAACAATGATGTCACATCGGGTTAGTTTATGGGGGCCTTGTCACCGGCATTATATTGATTGACATCTCTTGTTGGCACTTAACGACTTTACAAAGGCACCAAGATTTCCGAAAGTATTCTAAGGAATAAATCTATAGCAAAACTTCACAGCTACTATAAATCTCCTTAAAAAAAATTCTCGAGATTTTCGACCACAAAGAAATATCTCATTTTTATAAATAATCACTTAATTTTTTTTTATAATTTGTACTTGGCATTTAATTATTTTTAAACACGTATTTGCAAACATATAAAACCATATATTTATAATTCTACATTTATCGCCCAATAACTTAGTAACGATACACAATAGCGTGTAAGTACATTCATTATTAATAATAATTACTTTTGCATAAAATTGAATCCATCAATATAAGGTATTGTATTGAATCGCATATTTTAACTCTTGCTCACTTGTATTTAATTAAGCTAACCGTATAAAACGCCACTAAAACAAAAATTATTTTGTCAACTCGGTAAAAGATAATAATATTATGATTTAGTTATTAGGAAAAGCGTGTTTTTTTGTTAATATCACTAATATTTTGATTGTACCTATTATTTTAACATAGAAAACATCTATGAATGCTACAGATTATATATTAATACATTGACATAAAGTATCGTGGTTGGTTACTTGGTAAATATTATAACCAAATACTTTTATTGAAAAGATTATTTAATGTTCGCTTTGTGGTTATCATAATTGAAAAGAAAACAATTAAAAGTTCTTTACGGTAAAATTAAAAACAATTACTTTTAAGTTATAAAAAGGAATTGACAAGGTGTAAAATATATTCTGTTGTAAGTATATTAATGTATTTAAAAAGACGTTAACTGCTGCCATATCGGAGTTAAATGGGTCTATTATTGTGGATGTGTGAATAAACAAATTTTATTCAATTTATCACAGTAGTCTTACACTTAACTCACTCTGTATGACATGTAAGCCAGGTAAAATGGTCTTACATTACCTCTATTCAAAGTAATCTTGAAACTAAAGCTCACTCATTCTTTGTTTTACGGTAACTTTGTATCGAAACAAAAAGCCCGCAACGGGCTTTAAGGTCTCAGCGCTACCGTTCTACATTGTATGCGGCGTTTTAGAGCCGATTTAGGAGATTCACAAGTTGAATTGAAAAGATTAGCAACATTCGTTTAACAAACAATTATAATACGAGTATCTTTATAAGCACTTACGTAATATGAGAGAACCAAATAATGTGTTATTTATTGATATATATGTAATTTGATTGAATTGGTCAGTACGCATACAAAATATGCATAACTATAGGTTTTTTGAGTAAAATATTCAACTGATCAATTTTAATAACATTATAAAGATATACGTAAACTGATAAGAATGATTGAATAAAATTATCATATAAATACGTTGTATAATGAAATAATATTATTAGTTATGTACGTGTTTTTTTATTACGATGCATAGTTATTAGTTGAATTTATAATGGAAAGTAGATAAATTTTAGGTATAAAATTCTGTTGTATATAATCTCTATCAAAAACAACTCATAAATTTTCAAGAAAAAAAATATTTTTTATCCTAACTCAAGCACAATCTCTGATCATGTACAATAAATAGCGTAAGTTTGCGAGTGTTGACTTAATCTAATTTATACGGAATTGCTTAGACATTGATTGATGTTCGTAAATGGGTATGAGAATGCTTTAGACTTACAAATAAGGTTTTACGTTTATTATTTGCAGTGATTTTAGCTTCGTTCATATTAAATGCTCCATTAAAGTGAAAAACTTTGTCATTCATCTTTGCAGCGCACCTGTGATGAAGTTTTGAAGAAGTGGGGACGAATAAATTTGTGGCTTAGGGTGAGAAGCTTCAGAAATAATTCTCAACTCGAAGATTTTTAAGATATTTAAAAAAAAAACTCTGCTTATAAATTGTTAAGTTTTATGATATAGCCATATTTTATATTACTTGAGATAATATGCTGTCAAAAATGAAAGTTTTATAGGACTATATGAAATACTAGTTTTTATTATGTATTTATTATTTTAATATGCTTAATTTTATTATCATATTATTGACTAATAAATTTACTCTAAATATCTCACATATTGTTGAATAAATATGTACTTTATTGAATCAAAAAAAAAATAGCTGACATATGATCAGTACAAATTATTTTAGTTAGAGTTGAATAATTAATGTGTGCTTTTTCATCCCAAAAATGGTTCAAAATTATTTAAGAAACTACATAATATATTGCCATGTTGACAATGTCATAGTAAGACTCATTAGTATAAGTACAAAGCTCTTCATCGTCAACACGAACAACTTTATTTTGTTTATCTGTGCGAACTAAACAGAGCCACAGGCACACCTGCGAAAATGTAGAAAGGGAGTTTTCGTGTAACTAAAAGGAAAACAGATATCCCCACCACTCTCAATAACCCCGTTCTTCAACATCTCACCCTGCTTTTTGCCCTCCAGTTCCCCATAGGGAAAGCTTAATGAAAATTTCACTTAAGTTCAACGCGATTGTAAAATACAGATTTGAAGACTAGGTATGTTAACTTATAAAATCAGTCCACGAATGAATTTAAAAGTTAAATATTAATTCTTTTTTTAATAGATAAATTTAATAATGATTAAAATGAAATACGATAAAAATGGTACTGCTATAAAAATGATATATTTACAGAGTATATTAAAAGTATTAGCGGATAGCATTTTAAGTACAAATTGATATAAGTGTTCAAATATTTATCAATAGTTTATAATAAAAATTATTTTTAATTATAATCTGACAACGTAAATTTAAAGTATTTTACGTATACGACCAGTTTCTACAACTGATGGATTTTATTTTTAGTTCACAGGTTTTGTAGATTTAATTTTATATAATTCCTTGAATATTTTGTATTATAAATAATAACTTACAATAAAATACAGTTGAAATATTATTATAAACAATTGAAAAATAACAATTATTACACATTATTAAATAAAAAAAAAATCTTACCGATTAAATTAAAAATAAAAAAGAAACATATTTTTTCACCTAAATCAGATTAATACCTTTTTAATAATTTAGCTGAAAATTATAAAACTTGACACATTATAAATTTAATCCAAAATTAATTTGACTTCACTAATTATTAGTAAGCAATAAGTAAAATCCATTCTCACTATTGCACTACTTCTAATTCATACCTGTTGTACATCAGCACGTCAGGTTTCCACAGTTTATTTGGCGTTATTCTAAGATCCTTAACACCACCGTATTCTGAATCGTTCCACCGTAAGTTGTAATCATTCCACTCCTGGAGTTAGCGCGTATTGGAAAAAAATGTAAACACATATTAAAAAATAGGTTAATTTCAACTACTTCACATTAAGGAAGCGCTAATGACACCGACTACCAACAAACAAGCACAGAATATTATTTTATTTTTCAGACCGAAACTTTTGGAATACTAATGATCGCTAATTCCTAACACAGAAGCTCTAACTTTTAAGAGCGCAAGATGTCAACTGATTTTGCGTGATTAAATTTAGCATTAGCTGATAATATAATATCTGAAGCTGCATTTTTTGATGAATGTCATTAACGCATCGAGTGATAGCAGTTGTATGTTCTCTTGTGTGCAATAAAGTAAAAATTGTTAACAGTATTTTTTTGTAAAATTGCAACAATAAGAATAAAGCTTGGACGTTTTAAGGACATTTAACGAAAATGCTCTATTAATATATAAGAAAAAATATCAAATACAAATTACATTTAATATTTGTTTTTGAATGTCCGTAAAACGTTTATAGTTATTTGGCACTGCAGTTGAAATAAATATTTGTGAAAAGTTTATGATTGAAAAAATGGGTGTTTTTCTTCCATTCATGTTTGTTAAGTGAAGAGTCTTGTGTATATGTGCTGTCAAGGAAATGGAAGAGTGATCCTCATGTGTCGACAGAATATTGATGCAACGATAGGAGTAAATTTTGTCTACTCGATTTACTTTCAAGCAAACTCAATTCAACGATAGAAAAAAGAAGAAGAGTGAAGCATTGATATACAGCTCGAGTAATTATTTACAAAATGATAATATAGTAACGTTCTGAACTGTAGTTAAGTTTTCAAATAGTATGAGAATTTTACATTAAACAAAATAAAGAATAATTGATACACTTTATTAGTATAATAATCATAACATCAATATGAAAATATAAATCTATGTATTTCACTATGAATACTTGCATTGTATTATTAATGCAAAACATAATAAAATAGTATTCAACTACAATTGTCCAAGTGAAGATTCACGTACTTGAAAGTGTAAAGTAAGTATACTTGTATTTTAGAATGTATTAAACAAAACATTTTTGAAGACGATGAAGTAATGGAAATGATAGTTTTGTTGTAAAAATATTTATATGATAATAAAACACAACATCCAGATATGAAACACAATTAATATATTATACTACTACAATAAAGAATTATTTGCAATACCTTGTAAAATAAAATATCATTGAATTATCAAACAATAAAATATTCTTTATCATAATAAAAGTAGTGTAAAAGGGATATTATGTAGCATTTTACTAGTATTGATTTTAAATTTTTGTGGACATTGTCTTTTCACTAAAAGCACTTTCTAATACAAAGCTATAAACGAATACTAATATTTGATTTAAAATATATTTCATGCAAATAAGTTACGTAAAGATCAATATCTACTAAAATTAAATTCAACTTATTTTAATACGTGCATGTACTTTATTATTCACACTTAAACACGTATATGAAACAACACACTCTAACATGATGATTTACGTAATAACTTTAGAAATGATTAAAAAAAATATATATTTTACAATTAAAGCAACTCTCTAAGCAAACAGAATTTTGTTAAATTCAATCTTGACTAAAAAAATATTTTTGCCTTTTTTTATTTAAATATTGATTTTAGTATGGTATACAGCAATTATTTTTTAGTTAATCATTTTATATTAATGTACTAAATAAATTAATTACTCTACGATGATGAATTTTATTTACAAGCTTGGAGTTTAATTTATATATGAAAAACAGATAGGGTGAAAAATAAAATCTTGTATTTTCATGCATACTAATAGTATTGACAATCTATAGATAATAGGAAATTCGGGACCTATATATGGGATGCAAAACTATAACGACACAGGTGTAAAGTGGTCACATCCACATCTGCAAGCTTTGTTTCTGTAAAGGAATGGCTGTTACTGTTCTCATTGATGGAATCGGTATGATATTCATGAATGTATATCACACTAATGCAATCAATCAGAAGTAAAATTAGTAAGTGTGTCTTTGATTTGTGGTTTAGTTTCTTTGTTAAGTTTTGAATATTTTTTATACTTGATGTGTTTAGTGGAAGTTTATTTAAAAATTATATTGCACCGCCGCATTAACTATGCCTTATCTTTTATTATTATATTTGACCTCTTGCCTTCAAAATAAATTTCTACATATACAATTGTTGTGAAAAATATAGTCAGTCGCATGAACACTGTTATTTAAAAATAATGATATATTCACATAACTGACATAAATATTTATAAAATTCTAGATGTCAATTTTATATTACGAATCATATAATACTGAAACTTTGGTTTCACTTTTGTTTCTGAAAATTAACTTCATAAATAATTTATTTGAATATTTTTTTTCTTATAAGACATTAAATTCTTTCAATCATTTAAAATTACGATTTACTTTGAACAAGAGACTTATTTTCAGCGGTTAAAATAAAATTATATTTAATTTCTTATTTTATACAAAACAATTATTTATTAGTATTTTTCACACACACGGCAGTACAACATTACTCAATTAGGTTTCATATACTTGAAATTAAATACATGTTAAATATTTGTCGAATGAAAATTTCTCATAAGAATTATTAATTTCCTAAATGTATTCTTCATATTACGGTGAACCAAAACATATTTTGATTTAATGACTTACTACTTTCAAGAAGAAAATATAAACAAAAGAAATCAAATAAATGTATAAATATGAAAAAACAACCTCATTGTCAATGTACATATATATTGTAATATAATTTTTACATTTTTTTTTAAATATGACAATTTTTAATAATCCTACTTCTCTCATTAGTATTTAAAATATAAGAATTAAATATTATATATATATACAACTATCTCTTTAATATATGAAAGGATTTTTTTTTGAAAAAAAATGTCAAATTCATATTCAAAGTATGTAGTTCGGTAAGTGTCATTAAAAATATTAACCTTTTACAAATTTTAATATATTTCTCACAAATCTTTGAAATATTATTTTATGTGATAACACTACATTTTCTCGATTCTTAAGCCGAGGGAAGTAACATACTTATTAGCTAATCAAAAACAACATTATAATTTGTTCAAGCGTTAAAGTTGGTAGGTAGGTAATTAAAGTTTATTTGTTGTACAGACATCGCCCGGCCCCATTTCAGGAAATTAATCGCATTCAAATCCTTGTAGAACGACATTTGAATACTTAAGACATACTTTTCTACCAGCTTACATATATTTTCGTTTTACCTTGCGCAAATTTCTTGAATTAAACATTTTAATGAATATTCATTAGGAAAGAGTCATGTGATTCACACATTGGTTTCAACGTATTGTCTCAGTATATTTTTACTGTAAAAATAATTACTTTAACCGAGTTACTTATACTTTCACGTGATACATACATATAATATATCATGGTTTAGTGTAAACTATTTACTTCGAAGACGATGTTTTTAAAATCATTTGTGTCAATTTTCGAAACAAATAAGTCAACAGATTTTCATCAATTTATTTAGAAACATTTAAACTATATTTACTTTGTTAATTGGTGCAACTTTATTAATTTCAGTTTCGTCATCTCATTTTAAAAATCATAAATTCCAGAACGTATAAAGTTGTCATTTAAAACTTTTAGCACTAATATTTAACCATCAATTTAAGATAAAAGATAAGGTGGTTTTATTTGTTTCTCGTTAATGTTCGTTTGCACCTTAACTAAATTAAGGGCGAATGAATTTATTACAACGAACTAATGAGATTTTTTACGCAAGCGATTTACCTTAAATAAAAACTTTTTCTTTTGAATATTTTCAATTCAAACTTCCATATTAGAGAATCCATATTCACTTTGTTGAATTGTATAGCGTTAAAATTTGAATTAATAGCAACATAATAAAATGATATTGACAGGCAGCGAGTTTATAAATATATCTCTTTTCCTATAAATCCAAATATTAATAATATATCATTTTTTGTAATTTGATTTTTTTTAATAATCTTATTACTAGTACGCCTATAAGAATTAATACTCAATAATTCTTGGCATATGTGATTTATAGGCTCTCAAGCTGTGAACAAAGTCGTTAAATCAAGTCAAACTAAATATACTATGAACAGCTGTAAAATGTTTATATGTATTTATCACCTGTGAATATCTCGGGTCGTGTATTCAATAAATTAATTATTGCGAGTAATTGAAATTGCAGCAATTTTCGATACTATTGATTTAAGGATTGTGACAAATGGCATCATTTATATTCGTAACGGAAATATTGAAACATTAATTTTAAATTATTTTGAGCATAATTAAACCACTTTAAATTTTACCTTTTTGCTGCATACGTATTATATAGAAATTAAATTTTAGCACAACACAAATTTAGTAATTATATAGTTTGTTAACTAGTATATTCATTTATATAAATATAATATTGTAATAAAACCACGATTTCTCAAATTATTGACATTCAATACAATATAAAAAAAATATATTAGAGATAGCAGAGTTTTTGAAATATAATATTTTCTATTGTAAATAACAGCAAGTACGAGTAAGTCATTTGAATAAAACAAAATGTAATTAATTAGAGAATTATATTCATTATACAACGATAGTTTCACTTTTAACTATCTCAGACCGTAAGTTAATAGAGCTTTATAAATACCGTAAACGTAGGTATATATGTACTTATTATATACTAATGCTGCTTGTACGTTATATTACCATATTATTTAATTTACAGTATAAATAATTACAGTATTGATAAACATGAGTACGATATGAAGTTACATTTGAAAATTTAGTTCATATGTTATTAGTTAGATC
>JAPMAE010000872.1:1961-17589 GCA_036584705.1 Rhyacophila sp. 25_7 | reverse complement strand
TCTTAACATAATGCTTACCAGAATATAAACAGGATCTTAGCTATGGTTTTATTTTATTAGAAATAAATGAAATATTAAAAATAAGAACAAAAAAAAAATACAATTTATCCATTAACAAAATTAATGCAATATACATTTTAGTGTATGCAGTGATAATAAAAGAACTTCTATTAAACTTTAAAGAAACTAATGAATTTTTTAACATGACTATATTATAGTCTTATGCTGCTTGCACCTGACATACTGACCAGTTCACTACTGCCTTACCGTCTTCTGAATGGATACGTCACTGAAACATTATTGTGTCATCGAAACGGTCTCTCATTTTGCAAATCGGCGAAGAATAACAATAAAACGTGTGCCTTCATTTGTTTTTATAATAAAATGTCCTGTAATAGTTATTTGATGTCTTATTAGATATATTGTAGACATTGAAAATAATCAAATAACGATATACTACTGTATGTGATTACTAAGCTCGATGAAGAAGCTTCGTTCTGCTGAGGACCATTTAGATATGTACAACGTCATTTACAGGCCACAAAGTAAAGGCAAACGGGACGCGGGTAGTTAAGGAGAAGTACGAGTGTATATGTCATGTACTCGTTTGAATCATGTCCATGACGCAATAAAGCTTCTTTATTTTTCCAGAGAATTTAGAATTTACACTATTCATCGAATTCATTTTAAAAAGCACATAAACTTATTGAAGTCCCGCCAGCGGTTGCCTTAGCAGAATCCGACCAAACGATTTTGCAAGCCTTATATGACCCGTGAAACAGACGTTCCCAATTTCTAACCTAAGCCATATCAACTATAAATAAAATTAATGTGTGTTCCAGAATAAAAAAGAAAATCCACAAGTAAAAAATAGAACTGAATTAATATGTGGTATAGAGCGATGTTGCTATTATTTAGCGAAGCCATAAAAACCCAGTCCACAGATACTTAATATTAGTATTGCATAGGGAACACTCGTAAAATTTATCTCTCGATTTGTTTAGATATGAAAATATAACAATTGGCCAAAAACTCCATATTTATTCGACAATTCGAAAACGACTATATTTTTCAGACGTGAATATTTAAATTTCAGAAAATAGATGGGTTAATGGACCATGGGCCCTTTCCCAGATCCCGAAGTTCGTAACAATGCTATTGATGGTATATCGATGCTTCAATATATACAACAAAATTTAAAAATCTTAATATATAAGTCCAATTATATACAGATCAATTAATCTCGTTATAACGAACGTCATGGGATCGAAAACATACGTCGTTATAGTAAATTTTCATTATATTCAATGAAGGAGAAAGTGTAAAAAATTGTTAAGTTGATCTCCTATATTATATGGTATTTAAATAGAACATGAAAACATCAATACGTGCTGTACAGACTGACTTCTTACGTTGTATTGAAATGTTTATTTTGTTATGACGAGTTATTTTTTTCAATCTATTAGAACGTTTCGTTTGGTTCCGCAACAATGTACTGAAATTTTTGATATACAGGAATTTAACCGGTATGACATAGCATTGAAGCGAATTTTATTCTCACCACAAAAGAAATAAAAATGTACAATTCTTTCCAAAATATCTGCAACATACTGTCTATTTTTTATTATCTTCTTCTTTGGCTGACGTTTGACTCAATATAATAATTAGTGTGATGTTATTTTGTTGACATACACGTAATTACCCACTTATTCCAAATTATTCCAAATTTCATGCACATGGTAAATGATCTTAACAATAATACTAATAACTAAGTAAAAACATTATTTAAGTATGTATGTGTACGTTGTCAAGGATCATCCATCATATGCTTATTTTTTAGTACAAATAGAGATTTAGTTCATCATTGAATACCTCTCTCGTAAATACCACAATGGGTCTACGTGACCGACACTGCATAAATATTATTCTGATTTTGTTAAATGGCAAGCGTTCAATGAGACGTGAATGGCGAGAATCAAAAAGGTATAATACAAATAGCTATTGGTACGTACATTGATATCGATCGAAGACGGTGTATGCATTGTAATATTTCATTATTATAAAGTTGAAATACATATTGTGGTAGTCTATTAATAATTGGGGGGAAATTGGAAAGTAAACGTCTGAGCTCAAATAGTCTTTGTACTTTGACATTTTTTTTTAATTCAACGTATAATATTATAATATGAAAATATGAGTAAACAATAGCGAAATATAATTAATTAATATTATGTTTTGAAAATCGACTTTCGTTTAATACTGCCATCTAGTTTATTTAAGGTGTAAAAAATTGTTTTCATGATTTTGAAAAAGCTTTTTTATATAATGCATAGAGATTGCTACCGTACACTTGTTTTTGAGCCGAACACAAATTATCAAAAATATACCATTCTGTTTTCTTCGGAAAATAGACAACTTGACTAGTTCCTTAAATTTGTTCCTTATTTAATGATATGCGGTCATCTAGTGTCGATTAAATTTAAATTATAGCAATAAGGAGAGAATTAACACGAACATTTAAAAAAAAATGTGCTAGCATGGATTTCATTAAATTATATAGAATTTTGTGGGAAAAGTTAATAATATTATGTAAATAAATTTATTTTATTAGTATTGAAGTAATTATTAAATTATAACGCTATTTAAAATTTTAATGTACATGTACATTATATTGGATTCAAGTTTATTGCTATTATTTCAAAATCATTCTTCATAATATACGATAATAAATGACAAACGTTTGAATTTCAACTATGTATTTATAATTTCCGTTTTCATTTGAAAAAAATAAAATTTAATAATTATATTTTAATGTGGCAATCTCACTTTCTACTGCTACGTCAGAAATGGCTGACATCGCTTCAGCTGTCAGATGAAGTTTTGGGGCGTTCAGCTAATGAGATTGACCGTTTAATGAATCAAATTGTTCATAACGCTATACAATCCACTACACAATTTACCATTGGTTAACGTTGATTGTAATCTATGAAAATGTTATTAATTGTAACGTCGCGCAAATCATTGTATTCGGTGAAAACAAATCAATTATATGACATTTGTAAAACACAAAACCCAAGTGTATTCGTACTATGAATTACAACGATAACACCGTTTACCTTAAACGTAGTGATTCATCTGATAATGTATTATAAGAAGTAATGGTAAGTTATGATATCAAGCTGTATTCGCGAATCTAAGTGTTCAATATTGTATTAAAAATCAATTATTTATGGTGACATTATAACGTCATGAAATATTTTGTTTCGATCTGATTTCGGAACGCTCGCGTCTATGATTAAATATAGTTGTAATGATTCATTATGTAGTGTTTACGGTGTGGTTGTGTTGGAACTATTGATAACGTTAAATTGTTAATGTATTTTCGTTTCCAGTGACAAAAATAAAACGATAATAAGCATGAATTTGATGCGCAAATTGCGCGGGGCCGCCGCTATGGGCGGCTCCGATCCTCCCGAAGGAGGCTCAAGCAGCTCTCCACACACCCAATTAGGGCTGATGCATCTGAAGAAGTTATTTTCGGAGTATACACATCCTCAACACCCCCTTTCTGATGCAGAAAGAGATGACAAACTCTATAACATGCTGCCGTTATTTTGCAAGGTAATGAATTGAATTTGCATAAATATGAAAGAAAATGGAAAAAACTTGTGTTATTGCATTATGTTTTATACTTATGTATTTTGAAATTGGTAATTTGACATATTATGAAACTGTTATAAAAAAGTTTATTATTCACTAAAGGCATTTATAAGAAATTTTAAAAATAAAACAACATCAATCATAATTTATTTTTAAAATTATTGCTACATGCCATTTTTAGATGTAGTTGAGAAATTAAAATATGTGGTTTAACTTTAAATAGCATTCTTTCTAATGCAAAATTAACTACCAAGAAAAAAAATTATGCTAATCAAACAAATGCAAAACGTGTCTTTTGTAATCTACAGCTGTAATATTGATACTGGTAAAAAAATTATAATCAGGGTCATGCATCACTACTAAAAATAACATTTTATCATTGCATATAAATTTACAAGTATGCAAGCGCATACTTTAATAACAAATATAACTTAGTTGATTTATTATATCTCACATTAGGTGTTTGGCACAAGTCCTTCTGGGGATATGAATGAAAAATTTTGGGACATATTGGCTTTCTGCCAGCAAGTTTCCAAGTTAATGGTGACAGAAATCAGGCGAAGGGCGTCCAATCAGAGTACGGAGGCTGCCAGTTGCGCAATCGCTAAATTCCTCGAAATCGAAAACAGTGAGGAGTCCAGCAATGGTTGGATGCTATTATCAGCACTAAATTTACTGGCTGCTGGTGATCAGTCATTAGTACAGGTAAGCAAGCATTTTACGCGTTTTTTTAAAAAATATATTGAAAGGCTAATGGATAGTAATTACTGACAGTTTTGGAAGTTCATATTCTTTATTTTAAATATAACATGATAATTAACCTGTTATATTAAAAAAAAAAACGTTCATAATACAGCTTGTGGCCCAGCAACCTAATATGTGTGGACCATAGTACACATATTTCATAAGTGCAAACTGCACTTTAATTGTACATATTTGTTTTCCAGTAATTTAACATCAACTTATTCTGTTCTAAAATGAAATATGCAAAACGCTCATATAGAAATTAGTTTATTGATTCTTATCATGATTCTCTCAATAAGTATTGAAGGTGGTACGCAGCAGTTGTAAACTATGATTATTTAAAAAATTTGGAACTAGTTCAACATTAAATATCTTACTAATTTTTAAATAAATTTGGTTACATTGCAATTTTAGTTTTATTTTTAATAATTAATTTAGTTATGTACATTGTGATTATCAAATAAAAGCACTTTTCAAAAAACTGAGGGTTACGCCCTTTTACCCAAACAGGGTCGATATCAAACAAATTGATATATTCAATATGCATATGGCAAATAATATATTAGTCTCATAAGGCATATGACTATGAATATTAACCACAATGTAAAATTCATTCAAATGAATGTCATTAAAAAAAATAAAAGTAATATAAATAAATACTGATGCGTTGATACATATTAAATCCATATGAAAATATATGCCCAATGTGTCATTGATGAAACAAATTATGGTTTTATATCTAGATAACAAAATATGTATCATTATATCTTGGTTTGAAATATCCGACCATTCATTGGAAAACAGCTATGTTTAAATTACAAGTCATTAATACTCAGAGTTGTTTTGCTTCATTGCCAATGTAACATGACTACTATTGCATGATAAACATTTATAGTTAAAAATTACTATATAACTTTATACCCATGTTGACATTGCTTATTTAAAGCAGAGTAATTGGACCCTACATAAAATGTTGTTACATTTGCAATGCAAATATTGTGTGAAAAAGGTCATAGATATGGAATCAACAACTTGTATCAATATTTTTATTTACCATTCACCATCCATCTGATAAGAATTCCTGATAATGATATAATAAAATGAAGTAAATTTTACTGCCTACATTAAATTGAATAATTAAAAATGCATATATCAGTTTTTTACACCAATTCCAACATGGGTCTCTAGAGTGTGGAATTTTTTTAACATATTTTTTGATAAGGGTTGTCCATGAACCACGTATCTGAAAGAAAAAGTCCCTTTAGAAACGACGACGTTTTATACGTAGGGGTCGTTCATAAACCACGTAATGCTCTGAAGAGGGAGGGAGGGTTGACCACCAACGTCTACATGGCGTTACAAGGGTGAGGGTGGGTTAATTTTTATTGTTATGTAACACTTTTCCCTCTCAAAAGGTGGATATGGGGTGATTATAAATTGCATTACTATATAACCCTTTCTGTGCCAGACATAATGTCACAACCTGTTAAGCTGTGAATTTTCGGGCAAAAATAGAATCTAAATATATTTTTTAAAAGTATATTGAATCTTTCTTATCATGACTTTATTTTTAATGACTATTTTATAATCATATCTCTGTACTTTTATATTTAAAATCATCAAAAATATCCAAAATTGTGTAGCAAACTTCGTTTTAAGTTGTGCGACTTAACTCGTTTCTAGCACTTAATCGGTTAATATGGAAAGTTACATAACTTTTGAGAGGAGGGAGGGGGAGGGTTAAGCTGAATGTTTACATGGTGTTACATGGAGGGTAAACGAAAAGTATGAAAAAACGTTGGATGGCCACAAATATTTACTAAATCTTTGATAGTATGTCCTGTGTCGTCCCTGTAGATGAGCGGATAGTGGCATCTGACTTACGAGCCGAGGGTCACGGGTTCGAGGCCCATACTGGTCGCAAATTTCACAAATGTTTATTCATTTGTATTGTAGCTCAGACACAAACCCGAAACGGTTGAGCAAATAATTCACGATTATTACTCTTAAAAAAAACTGTCAAAACAATCTTCACATTGTGATCCATACGCTTCGTTTCGGAGTGGACATAGTTAAAAAAAAAGATTACGTCCTAACAAAATTAGGCCGTGCTGCTCACTCGCTCTTCAATAAACTACTTAAATGCATATAGTATTTTTATATAATTTTTAATAAAATTCATTGGTATTTGACACTGTCAATGCAGTATTCAATGAACGCCTCCACACCGCTGTCCAATTTATTTTGTTCTACGTGTTAAACTGCCATGCACATGTGCAGAATTATTTTATTTCATGAACTCACTGGGTCTTAGTTTTATCCTGAAGTATTATTGTATCTCTTGAATGCCACTGTGATACATATTAACTCTCAGTCTATAAATTCATTATATCTGTCGTCATTTAACCTGTCGAGGAGTATGGACGCGCATATGCGTCCGTTCAAAATTCGCTTTGAAAAAGTATAGACGCATATGTGTGTCATGCACCAAACAATAAACTACTTGTATATATTATTTATACATCAAATAAACATTATACGACAATAGTATTGCATACATTTAATAAAATTCAAAATTTAAGCTAGATTAATAAAAAAAACTTTCTCCCAATTGTGTAACCGTGATTAAAAAACTCACTCTTGAAGAGGTTAGTATCAATTTGGGCCGGTGTTGTTATTTTTATCAATGAAAAATTCTAACAAATTTTGATTAAACAAACATTTATTTTTCAGGTGATGACTACTGCGGCAGTACCATCGACTCTAGTAAAATGCCTGTACCTCTTCTTTGATCTTCCTGAGATGTCTGATGCGGAAGCTGATGCCCAGGATGGTACAAGTGAATTTACACCCAGAGAACGGAGAATATTACTTCAGAAAATATTTGTTCAGGTTCGTTTCACAATATTGGCATACTTAACCGAAGAAACAATACCTAAGGTCGAATACTCAATTGGTCAATTTTCAAATAGCTATTTTGAGTAATATATCCAACAATCAGATATTCTTAAAACATAAATTTCTTTGGTATTATCCAGCTTAATAAAGTGGGCTATTAAAACAATTTACATGTACGATAACGTGCTTATTTTTTTATTTGCGACTATTATCAGATAATTTTATCAATATTGATCGAGAATTTTATTTGTAGTATGTATCTGAGAATTCCATAAAAAACTAGAAATAAAATCATTGCTCTGAAATCGTTATCGCTAACCGTAATCTCTTAACCGCCCACGTTATTCTGTCACCATATGCTCGTGAGGAATGATGTGTTCTCCACCTTTTTTCAAAGATTCAGCTAGTTTCGATTAATGTCTTGTACGTACATGCTCCTAATATATATTTTCTAATTTTTTTTTTTTGCTTTATTTTGTTTCCTTTGCGCTAGGAAATTTAACAGGAATTTAATGTGAGCTGTTGAAGGGTTAATAAACATGAGAGCTATTTTAACTGTTTTAGTGCTATGCTTATTTTGCTAGTATGTATGTAAGTTGCTACAGATATTTTGTGTTATTAAATAAAAAAAATATGATATTAAATAAAATACCATAAAATGGACAAATATCAACCAATTTTAATGATTCTTTTTGAATTAAACAAATAAAGAATGATATTTTATGAAACTTACTAATGAGTGTTTCGCAGGCCAAACGTTATCGGCCGCACACCTACTATTAAGTGTTTTGTCGAGGCCTGGGCTCACTGATTCGTAAATATGCATTTGAATAAGTTAGTCAATGAAACCTGAGACTTGAACTGTACACTAACAGTTATCTTTTGATTCCGTTATTGTGACATGTGTGACATTGAGACGCATTTGTTAAACACCAGACCTAAACAAATATGAGAAATTAGAGTGGCCAAACTCATGCAGTAGTGTTGAATTTTTTTTTGAATTTCATATTTCAAAATGTATGTATGATAATAAAATACCTTGTATTAAGAAATCAGAAATAGTGATATTTAGTAAGTATCCAGTTTTTTTTTCATGCAAAAAATAAATATCCTTCCGAGAATTCGGTGATTTCAATTTTCACATTTTTTTGGCGAAACGTGAATTTTCGCCGGCGGTAAGCCATCGGTATATAAAAATATTTGCGGCCGATTGAGTGTTAAAACTGTGACAGTCGGATATGTTGAAACAAATGCCTCTGTTAATAGTTATTTATGTTTATTCAGAATAATTAATTTAAAATCTTAGATACGAGGCATGCATAATCACTAAAAACAAATAATCTTTGCTAACAATTTTTGCTTGTTTATTTTCTATGTAAATTTCGAAATACGGTCGATTTATCTGGGTCAGTTGAACTTGATTAGTGCCTGATAGGCAGTATCATAAAAATGTTTGCTTATATATCATAAAGTGATAATTGAGCAAACAGATCAGCAAAACAAACTCAAATCTTCACCTGTCTATCTGTTGACTGCGTATCATGTAAGTCATGAAGTATTATATTATTATAAAATAAATATTTATAATAATATAATACTACATACACATGAATTCAGTCACTGTTTCGTCAAATATGTGCGTTGTTATGAATGGAGGAACACAAAGCGTGTAAACATAGTGCTAATAAAAGTGAGACATGAAAAAAGTCATTGACAAATAGGGAGAAGGTGAATTTATAATTGAATCCATACTTGAATGAGTATCATAATTCTTTACATTAAATAAACAGTTGAGTGATTCAAATTTTAGTTGCCATATCTTATCCAAAATTATAATTGTAAATATAAATTAAAATTTATAAATTGTCGTTAATACATGAATGCATCATTTACAAACATGACTCATTCCACTGTACTTGAAAAATTAACTTTAAATGTAATCTAGTAAAAAAAAAAAATTGTTTAGGTAGCTGCACAAAACTCAACTCAAAAAAATATTAAATCTAAAAATCTTATTCCTGTAATCTTGTGTCGAGCAGTTTTCTGCATTTTGCTTTGAGTTTTATTTAGTCGGGCTTGAAAATAATACCGCAAACAAAAAACAAATTATCATTATCACTAGAAACACATGTTTCGAGTATTTTGCAATAAATTCTGAACTTTGGAATAGGAAATTGGAAATTAGTTATTTTCATAGTCTGCGATGCATTTCATCTGGTCCACCCTCAAATATAGCGATTTATTTTTTACAGGAGAAATCATCCAAACTTGCTAAAAATTTGCTAAAATATTGACAAATTTTGCCAACATAACTTTTTGTTCTTTTCTATAATAAAAATATACAGATTTACTTGAAATATTTATTGATTTTGCCAGAAGCTTGTAAGATGCTAAAATTTTCTATTTATTCCTCTAAAATGATAATTTGGCACATATAAATAAAAAAATCAATCAATACATTCTCAAAGCACTTGCGTTTCCAGTTATAATATAATATATATCATAGTGTGTTCATAAAGTTAACAAAACATCTAAAAAGTTTAATAATCATCATTTAAGGTCCTGGTAAGACTGTGCAGCCATTCTTTTCCTTGTGAGGAGTTGGCGAGGAAAGATGATCTGAGTCTCTTATTCTCCGCCATCACGTCTTGGTGTCCAGCTCACAATGTCATGTGGAGGAAATCTGCTGCTGAGGTCCTTGTCACATTATCGCGGCACGGCTTGACTACTAATGTTGTTCAATACATCCATAGTACGTATTGGTTGTTTATCTATCAATAACAATCACCCTCATAGGTGAGTGCATAGCGCATCTTACTCACGAGTCGAGGGTCTAGGATTCAAATTCACCAAAATTTCACAGGTTTTTTCAGGTGCATTTGAAATCAAGGCATAGGTTTGAATAAATATATGAAACAATTATTGAGCTAGTTTTGTCGAGGAATTTTAACCAGACTCCGAAATGAACTCCTCCATTTTAAGCTTGGACAGCTTGACTGATTTAGTATTCGACTTACAGGTTGTATGGTATACTTTTAGAAACATTAGGTATGAGGTAAACAGCCTCTGCAACCTTTCGACCTCTATACAGTCTCATTTGCACTATAATGCATATCATATGTGGTTTTTTTCACCGGCATTGTTAAAAAATAAAGTAAGGTTAAAAAAACGAAGAGATTCTATCGTGCGGTAGTAGGCAGGCGGCCGCACACATTTTTTTTTAAGTACCGGTGAATTATCATGGTATTTTATGAATTGAGATTACTACTATTTGTTTTCATGAAGTAATTATTTAATTTATTTTTCTGCCTATAGTAAGTGGAGTGCCATTATAATAAAACAATTTTTGCAGTTTTGTATAATTTTCAGCAAAGTCGTTTTTTCTCTCAAGCCATTGTTCAGGCCAGATGCATTAAGTTGTAATCTGTAGAATATTCTTTATCGCAGCCTTGCTGTCATATCATCAGTTGAAAATGTCATAACAGGTGAAACTGGTCCTGATTTTTTTAATGCTTTGTAGAAAACATGTAAAATGTTGCTATTTCAAGTTACAAAGGCTAATATTTTTACTTCGAGTTTGGCGGTATTCTTTTAATATTTTTTATAACATTGCAGTCAATTTACTATACGATTTTAATGATTTTTTTGTTTTCAGACAAGGGCTGTGTTTCTCTTTGTATCGATAATATGCAGAGAGTTCCTGAACTGTCACCATTGGAAGTGAGTTATAATGTTTAGGAAAATAAGTGTTTTTGCATATTTTTGTACTTGTCAATTATATTTCTTAACAATAATTTATATTGTCGAGGGTTTAAGCATTTATAGTTTTTGTATTGTGATTTATTCTTTTTTTTTAATTATGGTGATTCTTTTCATTTTCAGGTGGTGGAAATGTTTGTCGCAGTATTCTGTTTTTTGAAAGACTCGAGTGACGTAAGTCAATTATTATTAGACGACTTCAGAGCCTGCCAGGGATACATGTTCCTCTCAGAATTCTTGTTGAAGTAAGGAAAAATTATTTTCTATGTATTATTTCATTTAGTGCAATGATTAGATGCATGTTTCGGTAAATCTTAAACATGAGACATAGAAGATGAATGAATTATGTTTTTTCTGTTTGTTTTTTGATATTTCATAAAAATTTGAATGTTTATCGTTCTTTGAACACCCTGCACTATCTCTTCATTTAATTTGAATATTTTACAAATCTACTCGTTCTCATAGACTGTTATGTTACATTGAATTTGTCAATTTGCCTAATCTGTCAAAATTTCATATCGACCGCGTATTGTTTTATTTGAAATGCGTAGCAAATAAAATGTTACATATTCTAGTGGTGAAGCTCATAGTTTAATTGTTTATTTTCCCTTGTTCACTGTTACGGATAGTACTGAGCACAGAGAATAGTATCACAATTCAAATATAGCAAAAACAATTACATCGTCAATAATCCTGTAGCTGTTTGAATTGTTTTGTGTTTTATTTGCATTTTAATCAGAATAAAACCCCAAATAGTTGAGCTAATACAACTATTACTTGAACGAATATCCAAGGGTAATCTTTACATTATGAATATTTATAGATACATTGTCGTTGTTATGGCAAAAGTCATTAACTACGTTTCTTCCAAAATTGAGTTTTTATGCAGAAATGAATTAATATGTGTGTATTCTAATTAACTACAATATATAACTCATAATAAATGAAAAAATGTAAAAAGTCATTATTTTCACAATTAGTGTGTAGTACATATATCATTTAATCATTAATCGTAATTTTTTCCATAAAGCGTTTTTTGAGGTTAATGACTTCCCATAAAAATGACGATATGCTCTATTTCAGAGCAGACATAGAAAAAAAGTTTATCTGTCAGAGAGTGTATGTATTCATTCGAAATTCGCTCGAAGGAGTTTGGATATGTATGTACACCGAGCACTATTTATTAAAATTTCCAATATTTATGCTGTAAATAAGCATCACATTACACTGCAACCTATTTCCGTAATGCATACATATAACAAAATTTTAAATTTCAATTTCGATTCACGCAGAAACTCATTTTCCGAAAGACTAACGCTCGAATATTTAAAATTTGAGGGATTGGGCGAGTTCATAGATTTGCAATAGCGATGTGTTGAAATGAATTTTTTCTCTTTTGTTTTTGCACTTTACATATTTTTTTGTTTCTGTGATTTGTTTATTATTTCAGAAAGAGTAAGCCACACATTCCAGATTTGTTGACTGAAGGGTAGGATTTTTTTTCGTTTTTGTTTACACGTAGTTTTTTATTTTGAATTACATTCTGAATCTAATTGTTATCAAATAAATGCATGCATCAATATAAATTATAAGTTTTTAAAATTTAAAACTATTTTATTTGCATATTGAAACATCAAAACAAGCGAAGAAAGAACGCTACAATGACTTATGGATGCAGTTATTCTAATTGAATCAGGATAAATGAAGTGTCTAGCTACAAAAAGCGATATAAACACATCTTGTCGAAATCGAGACAAAAATATGTTCTACGCACAATTTTACACATTCACAGAATACTAGATCATATATATATATTTATAACACTGCATATTGTCACCAATACTGCGAGAACATGTAACTTTACTCAATTTTTAAAGGTGTGACAATAAAAGATTTTTCAATAAAAATATGAGACTTAGAATAAAATAAACTGTATTTTTATATCTTACATTTTTGTAGAAAAATTATTTTTTGTCTTCTGTAAAATTTGGGTAATCCAAAATACGTGTTCTTGCAGTATTGGCGACCACATGGTTCTTTACAAAGCTGGCCTACCAGTATTTGTTCTTTCTGCTCAATTTCTTTTTTGTCACCAACACGGTATTCCATACCTAAGAATGATATGTTGAATCATTTTTATATCTGCCATTTTTGTGTGCTAAAGATGCCTAACTTTGATCACTGATTAGACATACGAGTATTATAAGTATCTATTTTTGTGTAGAAAAGGTTTTTCTTTAACAAGTACATTGTCATTTAGCTTTGTCTTTTGATTTGCAATGATTTTAAATTTTTGCTGTCCGTACACTATATCTGTGATTCGAAATTTAGTTTATTGAGTAAACTATACAAAACACATATGAATGAGATATTTTCGACACATTTAACTTCTTTTTCTTCTTAAGCTATATCACTCCCCCTTAGCCAGAATATATGGATACCGCATGTTGGCTCCACGAGTCCCCGTCACTGGCCAGTCAATGGTAGCAAATCATGGCACCTTACGAAGTCTCATATTTAATTATTGTCAGATAATTCAAAATTAGTTTGGAAGCTAGTGAATGATGGAAAACTTGAACAAAATATTTTTCAAAATTAAATTTTACCACAGGCGATATAAATATGAAAAATGTATATTACTTATGCTCGATAAAATTATCTTTATTAACGCCCTATCATGCATGTATGTGAATGTGATATATTTTTCAGGCTTGAAGAAGAGCGTGCAAGGTCTGCAGAAGCTAATGCAGCAATTCGTAACCTGGTGCTGATGGTATCGTCTCTTTGTTCTTGCGGGTATACGGAGTTGCGACCTCATCATGCATCGGCTTCTGCATTGTTCCGATTGCAAGGTTTCGTTCTGCCGCAGCCTTCCAACAGGGGCCAAGCTGTGAGAAATATACAGGCCTTCCAGGTATGTTTCCGCATGAGTTACATTGTTCTCGTTACTCTTGCCACCAGTCTAACATATATAAACATTCGATTCAGTATAATAAATATATATTTCATATTTGTGAGACCATATCAAATTAGATATATTATTTTTTCATTTGTGAAAATTAACTCTTGACCTAGAGCCAGGGGTCACCAAACTTTTTGAGAAATGGGCCGGATTGAAATTTTTAAAAACATGGGGGGTCAGACAAAAAATATTCAATCCTAGTAAAATATTAATTTACATTGCATGTGTAAAGAAATATAGGGGCCTGATTCGGCCCGCGGGCCGTAGTTTGGTGACCGCTAACTTAGACCCATAAAGGTTGAAGAGATAATTAACTACCAATCCTAACAAAATATCTTTAAAGTGCTTCATAGATATAAAACACATGCTTTGAATTGGAGCAAAAACATTGATATTTTATGTTTTTTTAAGGCCGTTATGTATCTATTTATTTTCCCATCATCGTGAAAAGGTTAAGTGAATGGCTGAAAACTAGTTCTCGACATTGCTTAAACACACTGTGTATATTGATATAGTTAGAACACAATAAAGCTTAATAATAAGAAATAATTTTATATTATAACATTTTATTTTGTTCATCTTTGTATGAGAAATTGAAATGAAAGAAATCAACTAATTGATAAGGGCACAGCAGTAAATTATCATTTAATTTTTTTATTTCTACAGGTTTTGCAGTCAGTATTTATCAAGTCGAATTCAACAGCTTTGTGCTGCACCATCCTGGATGCCATATCAAGCGTTTACCATGCCGACAACGCCAACTATTTCATTCTGGAGAGTCAAAACACTCTCAGTCAGTTTTCAGAGAAAATTCATATCAAGAGTCCGGAGATACAGGAAAAGTTCTTCGAATTGCTCGAGTTCATTGTTTTCCAGTTGAATTTTGTGCCGTGCAAAGAGCTCATATCATTATCTATACTTTTGAAGACTAATACATCTCGGGCATGCAGTATTTTGTGTATCAAGACACTATTGAACGTGCTTAGGTGTGTATTGTTTGTTATTTTGCTCTGAACTTTGCTAAATAAACCCTCCATCTGGTTATCATTATCATATCTATTTCTTTTAAGTCCTTAACTATCATCAAATATACATCAAAATAAAAACATTTCAAACATCTTATGTGCTTCTGAAATGGGCTACCTGCAGAACAACCTAAAAATGACTTTTAAATTAGTGAAATATCGATTTCAAACATTAAATCACTTTAATTTTTCAAACCAATGAATAATTGATACACTGTAGTGTGTGTTCTTAGTGGAGAAATGTAATTATTACTCTTCATCTACCGAATAATTAGATTCTGAATCAGCAAGTGTTTGATTTATATATCCATGGGATTTATTTTCTTGCGAATCCGTCTTCAGATGGGTATTTATTTTAACATGATAACAGAGGAGAGTTTCATAATTACTGTTAGAAAGAATGGGGCTTCAGAATCAAAACTGAAGCTATCGTGACGAATACTAACCAAATTTCTTATAATGATCTTGTTGAAAAAATCATTTATTATCTATGGCATGATTCGATTACTTTTAAAGTTAGACTCAATATCAACAGATGGCAGTAGACGAAATGCGCTTCATTGAAACCAAAAACAAGACG
>JAPMAE010000868.1:6817-22645 GCA_036584705.1 Rhyacophila sp. 25_7 | reverse complement strand
ATCGTACAGCACGGTTTGGATATAGCACGATAAGAAAATTGCGGAAACCCTCGTATGGCATGGCAATTTACAACAGGGTTTGATTTTTATACGTCGATGAAAATGCGGAAAACCTCCTTTACCTATCTCCATACAATGAGATTAACTATCAACTTGTAAGGGCCGGTAAACAGACTAAAATAAGAGATTTTTAAAGATGGCAGAAGATGCAAAAAATCCTAATGTATGTAAAATAGGTTCAGAAAATGATTATATAGCGTTCGACAGCAAAACGCTCTCGTCTCACCGTGCTGAACAGTGATGAAGAAGAAATTTAATAAAATGAGAGTTGAATTTTTTATTTGCTTATGTTTTTTGTTTCATATATGTTTTAAAAAGTTTTCGAAATTTGTATTGGCTCTTAGTCTCGTAAAAAACGGTTTCACACAACACGGTATTTTCTAAGAACATATCTACAGTGTTAAAGGAGAGTTACCTGTACTGTTTTAATATTTCATAGAAAGGATTTTGGTATTTGGCTCAAAATAAAAACAAACCATTTAACTTACTGTATTCCTGCCTGATTTTCAGTTCTGAAATATTTATAAAACATTTTGTAAAGAATTAACTGAGTGAGTTGTTTAGCAGAAAACAAGAAAACAACTTTAAGGCTGTGTGTTCACGCCAAACGTGGTTTAGCAAACAGTGTTTGAGAATGTGTAGTGATGTTTTCATGTGTATTTAAAACCTACACGGACATAGACCTTATAAGTTTATGTAAAACAATTATCACTTTATAATGACGAAAATTATCGGTTACATTTCGCAATATATGGTATACTGCACTCAAAACTGTTTCTATACAGTATTAACAAAGTAAAAAAGAATACAGTGACATTTTGGTGATTATGACGCGATTTTCTCTCATATCGTCGACAATTTCAAATAAACCGTAATAATAGTATGCCGATTATATGGAAGACATAGAGTTGTGATAACTTTAAGAAAACACATAGTTTGTAATGTTTCAGTTGAGCCGGTATAGTATATTGAACGTAACAGATTAATTTCACTGAATAACGCTTTCCGGATAGTATAAGTTTTCTAAAAAACAAGTAAAATAGATGAAACCTACATGGTTTATTCTTCGCTATGGGATCAATTAGCTTTAAAAGCTTTGTGAAAGAAAAAACGAAAGAACACTAACAAATTCATAGAGTATAAATAATATTGTTGAATTCCTACTGAGCAGAAAAGATGTGTCCTTTAAACGAAATTTAGGCAGTAAATTGATTTGATATAAGATATCATAAAAGTCGTCATATTATTAAGGAAACGAAAACTGTTTATATACGGATGAAAAGAGAATTATGTGTAACAACTTAATGTGAACACACTTAAGATATATTATAATAACGATAAATACATATAGTTATAAATAACAAACTACAATAACGGTAATGTATTTTCAAAATATTATTTTTCCTGAATTGAATGTTTCATCGGAGGATGAACATTACAAATATGAAAGTGTTCATTCGATTCAAATATAATGATATAAAAGATGAAAGAAATATAATCGTCACCCAATAAGAATATGTAATGGAAAAGTTACCTTCGCTATCACTGGTATCAGACAATGGGGGTTCATTAGCAATATACTGTCTTCCACTCAAGAGGTTGCTTTCCACCACTGGACGCTTGTCTTCAAGCTGCCGTCTGAAAGCTCGGTGGTCATCCTGGAACAAATAAAATAAACAATTAATTTTATCTTAGAACATTGTTGTTCAAAATTTATTTTGCTGAGAGAAATATGTATCTTTATATCCGAGTATTATGCGCGAGTAAATTGTTTATTTGAATGATTTCATAGACATATGTTTTAGCTCGACATTTTAATATTTATAAAAAAAAATATAGACGTTATCCGGTCGTGGAATATTTTAATAGTTAATGATTGTTGCCATTGTAGGTGTGTGCACAGAGCATCCGACTTACGAGCACAAGGTCTAGGATTTAAATCCCGTCGTTGAGAAAAATTGCACATGTTTCTATGTGGATTTGAAGGAAGGACAATTGACAATTTACTCGTGAAAAACTGTCAAAAAATCTACGAATTGCGAGACCGCTTCGTTTCGGAGCAGATATGGTTAAAAAAAAGATGGTAAATTTACTGATATACTTGGTAATATTGTACTGAATGTTAACGATCACTATGAGATGATAGTCTTTGAAGTATTTCGATCAATACATAGTTATTTAAAAATATAATTATTTAAAATAACTACATAGTGGAATTTAGTTGGAATACAACGTTATTTGTTAATATAATATTGAATGTATTTTTTTGGCTGAATAATAAACGCAAGTCAACGCTCTTCGAGTTTTAATGGTGAGCGGCTATTAAAAAAGGGCACAATGTTTCGCAGCAGCCGACTTGAAGCATTTTGCACATTATGAAAGTGTAGGTAGCTAATATTCAGTGAATAATTTAAACATTATTCATAATTTAGAGATGGCGGGACGCTTCCGTTATAGTGTTGTATTATGTAGTCGCCGAGAGATGGCACGGCTTGCATCCTGCAATTAATAATTTACCTGGGAAAGTCAGACTGTTGTCACACGGAAAAGTCAACGAGAGACATCTATCGTCGAGTTTCTGATTAATGAACTTAACAAAATAATATATGAACTGTCAAAATTAAATATCGCTGTATATAATGAAAATTTGTAACGTTTATAGTAAATATTATATTAAAAAATAGAAAATAAACAAAGAGGGAGAGTGAAAGAACATGTTTAACGCCAAATTAAATAAAAAGTTACCGTGGGAAGATAGTTTTATTTCGAGGAATAATATTCATGGTAATAAAAATAAAAGTAGATTTTTTTGACATATTTTATTTTTTCGACGGCGAATTAGTCTATAATTTACAATTGGATAATCTTAGCGGAATAATTATTTTTTAGCAATCTTAATATAATAAGCAATGGATATAAGAAAAATATATTTTAATACTGTATGATTGGAGTGAATTTCGGATACTTATAAACTATGGTAGCGAATAATGGCACCTTACGAAATCCTAAAATATCCGTTTGCTTAGGTTCGAAAACAGATACTTGCGGCGAATTCTGGGAGTGCGGTGGAGTGTCTATGCGCGTAATGAGGTGATAAACGAACGGACCGTGCAGTCTTTCATCACATCTAAAGTGAACACGAGGTGCTTGGACATGTACTGAGAATGCCTGAATCCCATCTCAACCGGGCATGCCTTTTTTTTCAAACCAACTGGATTCCGTCGTCCCGGGAAGCCGCTGAACACCATATACAGGTTGTATTCGGCAGAGTTACGGGACACTACACCGGTATAACATGGGAGAATGCAAGAAGACTGGCCAGCGACAGGGACTCATGGAAGCAACATGTGGTGTCCGTATGCTCCGTTTAATCACTGTCATACGTACTTTTCAGTATCTATACTGGTCATGAATGTTCATATGCTCCGGCTAAAGGCGTGACATTGTTGAAGAATAAAGTATTTCAAAATATCTGAGGATGTATTGCCTATATGAAAATATACATACACTCGAGTCTTGTTTTACACGGTTTTTACACTGGTTTGAAATAACACGGTCCAAGAAAAAGGAATGATTTATTTTTTACTTTAATAAGGTTGAAAAATCTAAAAACGGATTTTTTTGTGTTATTCCTATTCAAAACGAGTGAAATAAAAGAAACACAAAATATCATCGATCACACGTATTCAACCTTTATATGTTCGAGTACTTTTTTACAGGTTTTTTTTGTACGGAAATCTGTGGAACGTATCCCCTGTGTGAAAGAGACTAGGGTATATAAATAATTTTCAGTAAAAAAAAGTCGTATTTTGAAAACTGACGGTTTTATATGAGAAGAGTTTTTATATGAAAAAATGATAGGTGGACTTACTAATTTATGGTCATTACTGCATTTTGATTACAATGAAAAAGTCAAAATAAAATGGAAAATAATATAACAAAAAACGAAATTATTAAAGCGTATATTAAAAAAGTAAAAAAGTGAAATTATATAATTTAATGGATCAATTAAAATCTTACTAAGGTGTCATAATATAATATAAATAATATAAAATAATTTATAATCTTAAAATAAAAAAAAATGTTTAAATGGCAAGTATAAAAGATAGCCAGCAGTTCATAAACCCGAGCCGGTAAATTAAAAATAACAAAATAAAAAACAAGAAGCATTTTCTAATTGCAAAATGAATTGTCCACCAATTTATAAAATTTACAACCGAGCGAAAGAAAAAATACTCTCTCAGTATTCTAGCCGGAAAATTCCCGCGCTTATGAAGCTGCCAGGCAACTATTTCTGGAATTACATTCGAGAATTTTCAGGAAAATTCACTCATCACGTTAATTATTTTTATCACTACTATGTTTCTAGCCGTATAACTTTCTATATAGAATTTTTATTTACAGAATTTGACACGATGAATTCATTTCTTTAGAAAAGGTTTTTCTGACTCTATCTAGTTCATTTAGTATATTCTTTGTGATCAATGTAAAATACGAGTAGTATATAAAATTTATTTGATTTACTTGTACACGAACGAGTGTGAACTAAAAAAAAGTTTAAAATTGTAAATGGAGAAAGAAATTTATGATATCGGTCGAAAGAACTCTTCAAAACTATTTAATAGTCGTTTCATTATACAGTATTTGCGTAATAAATGTTGATATATTAATAAAACATTTCTGAGTAATATACATTATAATAATATTGTCAACTACATAGATATAGAAATAATACCATCAAAGAGAATTATGTAAAATTATATTCTGCTCAATGTTACAAACTTTTTATTTGTCATGTCATGTGATTCAATGAAAGTATTGACGGGCGTGCTCTATAATTTTAGCTGCATCCGCATTTGAAAAAATGTCCAGATGTCATTTTATGCAAGAATATATTTTCAACGATCCCGCATAAAAATGGCTAACAGTGATCTCATAAAACGGCCAACCAATTTAATGGCATAAGATAAAAAAAATACTACGAAGAATTTTTAATATTCTGAATAACGAAGTACGTTTATGGCGATTCTTTGTGATATTTTGTTATCTTTAATATTTTCCGGGAACTGTCATTTTTGCGAAAAAGTCACTTTTTTATAACCGAGTTCTATTATGAACAAAATAAAAATGTAATAAGTGCATAATAAGACGATAACGAAGTAAAAATATTTCGTAGACCGCAGGTTTGCAATATCAAAAAAATAATTTATATACTATATAATTTTGTCATTATATTAAGATAACTGGGTAATTAATTAAAATAATGTTTGTTGAAATTGAGGAGTGTATTTCTAAAGTGAATTTATTCCACTTCAAAAAGTGTGTGGCAAATGCCAAAAAACTGTTTACGGTGTAGATATTACATATTTTTTGTTATCCATTATACATTGTAAATTGCATTTTACACTACAACTGGATATAACAAAAACATATGTAATATCGCCACCGTAAACAGTTTTTTGATATTTACCACATTTTTTTTTAAGTGGAATAAGTTCACATTGAAAATACACACCTCAATTGTAAATAATTTTGATAACATTCACAATGTTTTGATAATTTAAAATGTATTTTTCTATTTAATTTTTTTAATTCGGGTTTTAACATATTCTGGTAGATAATGTATACTTAAAAGCGAGTTACGAGCATATTTATCGCACTAAAACATAATAATTACAAAACTGATTACGTGTACAGATAATCGCCGACTTACGACCGATGCTACTCATGACTGGTTGAATTTACGACCACACTCCGCGATCGAATGTCCACCTACGCTAAGCATGGCGCTATCAGCCGATCCACGCTATTAATTGTATTACCATGTACATGTGGCCATCGCGGTCAGTATAAGCTGCGTCTTCGTCTAATAAGTACGTATGGTCTCTGTATTATAAGTATTTTAAGCCCGTCTGAGATATGTAAAAAAGGGAAATGTCGGTTTTTCAGCATGCCAAGAAGCAAAGAAAGTCTATTGATTTGAAAACAAATATGATGACAATTAATCAGTACAAAGAAGAAAAAAATAATGGTATTGTGAGTGATTTAATGCTTTGTCGACAATTCTGAAGGATAAAGAAAAAAATTGGCGAGGCTGTGGCTGGTTCTGCACCGATGCGATTGAACGTTATAACCAAGCAACGAATTGGATCCATCAACAGAATGGAGAAACTGTTGCATATTTGGATAGAAGATCAAATTAAAAATGTACACCGCTATCCCTTTTAAACGTGCAGTCGAAGGCTACATGTCAATTTGAGACTTTATAAGAGCGTCCTGGAGATGACTACACTCCATAGAAACTATAGAGAATCCCGATAAATGACAGTGGTAATATACTGATCATAACAAGAATATAGAAAACAGTATTATTATATAATCACGTACGACAATTTAGATATGTGCGAAAATTATTGCATAAATCGACTGACGACCAGTTAACTTACGATCTGTTTATCGGAACCGATCGTAGTCTTAAGTAAACGACTACATTGACATGTTTACGTAAAGTTTTAGTGTGTTATGATATTTTCAATTGAGTTGTGAATAATTGTTATTTTCCACTTCAAATTAAATGGCTGGTCTAATATTCTTATAGATAATGTAACAGTAAGTATTTACTCCACATTATATCCCGATGAATAAATTACCTCACAATATTCATAAAGCATATAGAAACGCTTTTAATTGTTTAATTGTATTTTTAACCAACTGCAATGTTTTCATCATTTGGTAAATAAAAAACAGGAAAATAGCCATTGCATCCAAAAGTCACGTCTCTTCGATGTCTGAGTATATACATCCGGTACATAGATAACTTTAAAAAAAGTAATTCTCGTCGAGTTGAATGAGTGTATGTAAAAGTAATATTTAGGACTTTATCCGCGCGTGTGTCGGTATCGTTTCGGAAAATATTTCACGACCAGCTCGGGCCGCGAACTCGCGACCCCCGCTTAATAGGCACACATGGTATCCACTAGCCTAATGAGGGCTAATAATTGAATATATCATTTGTCTTATTTTTTATTTATATTCTTTTGTGATACAATCATAATCGGATGTTAATTTATTGTCAATAAAGTGGATATGGCTGACTAATTTGTAAATTATATACTAAATTAAAAACAATAAAAATATTTGAATATATAATTGTTATTCATTGATAAAAACTATAATTATATAAGAAGACACTTCTCTAATAGATATCAAAGAATATTTAATATGTTATAGGTATGAATTCAGATAAACTAGAAGTATTGCAAGATAAAATAAACTACATAGTATAAGGTTCATAAAGAGATGGGAGAATAAAATTCAATTATAATAAAGAATAAAAATCGTACCTGTTGTTTGAGTAGGGCAGAACATTCGCCAGCTGGAGGCCCAAACCCACTTAGTTCAGTGTCCTTCCTAATCACCCATTCGATCAGTTCTCTCAGGGAAAGAAGAAGGGCTGACCAGTGTTCGGCATTACTTTCTAAACGATTTCTGAAACAAAAACAAAGAAGACGATAATTAATATCACAAAAAGTAGTGGTATTATATATATATAATGGATTGTAATAAATATGGTTTAGTATTGACAGGACCTTTATTATCTACTTCTACAACACTACATATTTACACGTTGATGCGATAAATAAACAACGGCAATGTAATTGAGAAAACGATAATTTTATAAAATTAGTATATTGTTCGAGATTGCACGAAGGAATTGTGCATGCAATGCTAATGAATTCGGGGACAACACAAACTATCATGGTCACCTGAAGCGACAGACTGTCACATAGGAGAATTGGGAAATATCGTGATGTGCACCGAAGGGAGCATCACACCAATTAACATTTAAGATATGCACTCTAGTGGTACACACAGACCCCGATGAGCTACCTGAGGTCCTGATCTACGAATCTCACCATTTTATGGCACCATTTTCAAAGAAATTATCACCTCGGATTTAAACTGTTTCTTTAGAGAGGATATTTATAAAGTCACGAGTATTGTATGTTTTACAGATAATACATGACTAATGATTGCCTTATACTAATACAAGTTTATTTAGACTAGTATTGATATAGTAAAGAAATGTTTTCATAATGCTGTATTTACTCACCTCCAAGTGGAATCTCAGTAAGTTTAATATAAATATATGAGATTCGTCGAAAAATAAAATGTTTATAGTCTAAATTTGACATCTAACACTATAACACACACATCTACGAGTATGTTGTGAGAGTAAATTAGAAAAGAAATTTCACAGTGGGTTTCGTGACGTATCCAACGGAGATTGAGTTTTTGTTGTTGAAGAAAATTCGCATGTATTTATTGTAACGTTTATAAGCAAGAAATATAGGCAAAAAATAAAGCGCATACTAATTAACCTGTCAAGAAGTATCGACGCGCATATGCGTCCGTTCAAAATTCGCTTTGAAGAAGTGTAGACATACTCGTATATGTACGTAAGGTTCAAAGCAATAAAATACTCGTATATATTATTTATCCATCAAATAAACATTATAGAAAAATAGTATTGCATACAATTAAAAAATAAAATTATCAAGATAAATGAACATACTTTCACTCAATTGTGCAACCGTAATTAAAGAACTCACTCATCGACAGGTTAATATTAGATACAATGATCATTTGATACAACACAAATATCTTTTAACTAGTGCAATAGCTAAATTAACGGTAAAAAATTAAAATACGCTAATATTTGTTTTAAAAAACATAATACATGTAAGAAATATAATATTAACTCAATCTAAAATATGAAAGCAAGCAAAACTTGACGAGTATGAAGTATTCTAAATATTAAACATTCGCTTCCGTTGACTTAAAGCTAGGGATATTTAATAATTGAGCACGTCTGTCAGAGAGATTAAAAAACATAAATACGAGGATTTAAATATATATCATTAAAGGAATCCTGTTACGGTCTGAGAAGTAGTAAACTTTTCATGTACGCAAAACTCATTTAACTTTAGCAAAAGTAACTCATTATCAACGATCGCATAACAAAATACAGAGTAGTATATATTTTTTTTGCGAACGCTTTGCAGTAAAAAAAACGAACGGAAAAAGCGTCATTGAAACGGGAAAATGTAATACAAAGTTACATAAAAGTATGCGGCTAAAATGCCAGATGGTGCTCGGGACTTGCTTGGAGCAGTCAATAAAAAGTTTATTTATTCTAAAGGAAAACAATATTTTGAGATATTGAAGTGTCAGCCGTGTGCCGGTTAAATGCGCCCTAAATAAAACGTCTACGGTTCACCTTGCGCGCAATCTGTAATTAATTTGTTACGGTCTCATAAAAGAGAACATTTAAAATTAAAATACGAGTAATGATCGGCGTTCAAAAATTACATTTAATGAGTTTAGAAATAAGAGGTTTTGAGCGAATGATTTTAAAATCTAATTTAACTTGTCCAAGAGTATGGATGCGCATAGGCATAAGGAAGTATAGACGTATATATACGTCAAGCGCCAAGCAATAGAATACTCGTATATATTATTTATGCGTACAGTAAACATTATACAACTAATAGTATTTCATGCATTTAATAAAATTCAAAATTTAAAGCTACGAGTAGATTGAAAAAACTTTCACCCACTTGTACAACCGAAATTAATAAACTCAATTCTGGAGAGGTTAAAGACAACATATTATCATGGTCTTATATGTCTGTACCTAAGAGAGAAACTACACATGGTATTTTTTCACTATGGTTGTTCAAAGACATTTTGGTGTTGCTTCCATCGGATAATACACAACATAGTGTAATATTCCTCTCGTTATATTCTTTTTTAGTATGGTTACAACATAATTAAGTATATCACTAGAAAGAGAATCGCAAGATGTACTACTCTACGTTGATATATTAATTTTCTACAATACCGAATTTTATTTAATTTTATTTATATCCATTGTTTTTTAGAAGGAAGTTTCCTTTTCCACCATATTTTTAAAATTTTTAATAGAGTTTTTTACACGGTATTTCGTGGAATGTATCGAGCGTGTCAATCCCGTGTACATGTTTGTAATATTATAATTCTGTACTACACTAAGACGAAAATCGTACCGTTTCATTACGCTTGTTGAAAGTCGCTTTGTTGTTTTTTTCCTTGGATAAAATTACATAGTATAATATTGTTTTATTATTTTCCTTTTTAGTATGATTACAACATAATCGAGTATATCACTGGAAAGAGTGTCACAAGATGTACTATAACTACGTCAATATCTCAATTTTACCAAATTGACATAGTGTAGTTTCCCAGGTACAGAAAACAAAAGAAACAATTGTTTCGAGTCCGTTACGAAGATATGGATGCACGTATGAATGTTCAAAAGATTAAAATAATCCGGAAATACATTGTTCTGCTGGCACAAATAATTAAATAACGAGATTTAGAGAAAGGAGGGGGAGGGGGGTGAATAATTTGAAATATGTAAAAAATAGGGTAGCGTCATTCTGGTTGAGCTGTCCCTGATTACGTATTTCCGAAGCCCTGTGTAAAAATCTGCGGTCAAACAATCAACGCTGGCCGGAGTTGGTTTTTTATACAAAAAAAAACCGAAACGTTTAATTAAGGAGAACCGAACCAAGGAGGAGATTTAAATTTTGACAAAATATTGGATTCATTGTCAGTAGCGACGTCATTTGCATAATAAAGGGAAGACAGCAGTCGGCCAAGGAAAGGACGCGCGGGGTGAAATTATATGAAATGTTTAGAGCCCGGATCACAGCTGACTGTCGGGTGGAAAACAAAAGCAACTCTGGCTGGGAAGTGAAAATAAATACCCGGGATCATTTGGACTTAAAAGAACTGTGGGAATTCATTCTAGTTGTTGTATTGCAATGAATGATGCATAACTATGAATAAATAACTTGGAACAAAGACTACGTTATAATTGAAAGACAATACAACAAGAGTGCTAAATTTATACAAAAGCCCAGATATAACTTTTTATAGTAACCAAAATGCATTTTACCTAAAAAAAGTGAACGGGTTCTAGGTAAGTAATTCAAGTTTATGATTATTATTAATCTGTAGAAATCACTTTATTTCTTATTCAGTTGAAATTATCTTGAATGAAGCATCTATCAATTAGACAAAAAAAACAAATGTTTATTACATTTCTTACGTATTAATTGATATTCTTCTTTTTTACGAGTAACAATTATCAGTTATTAGCTTAACCAATTTGGTCCATATCCTGGTTTTAAACGCACATGAAAAAAAATCTGTGCAATTTTCGCCAGCTAAAGGATTCGAACCCTTGACACTCGGGTTGTGAGTTGGATGCACTGTCCACTCACCTACAAGGGCGACAAGTTGATATTACTGGGATTTTAAAACTATTTAAAATATATGTTTCTATTATAAATTAATTGATAAAACACAAAAATTATCGAATTGCTAAACATAGGAACTCATCGAATTTCAATTTAAAATCTGGTGGACTCCGCGAGCATTTAAATATTTAGTTCATTTTAGAGTTTATCGGCTAATAAACGTCGTTATTTTGTTCTAATTCAAAGATAGAATACGACGAAAATAAAGAATCTAAACATTAAAAAAAATGACATTGAAACATAAAAATATTGTTTGGCGAAAATATTGAGATGCGCTTATATCGTATTTTGTAACACGCTTCATATAGATATAATCACAATACATATTATGTGTCGAACAAAAGGAGCAAATTAATTGGTATGAAACTTCGAAGCAATAAACTTTGATGAACAAAATAATGTACGTTGCATTATTGTAATTTCACATGGTTATATGAGTATATTTGAAGAGTAAATAAATATCTTTATAAAAATTCGTAATTATTCAAAACAATAAAATCCTTAATGAATCTAACATGGTTGATAGGAATAATATTGAATGGGAAACGGTTTTATTATAAATATATAAAGCGTTATTTGTTTGAAAATATGCCTGAATGATTTTTTTAATGAATCATTGAAAACTACAATATGTAATATTATATTAATAAGAGAAATACTATACATAGAAAAATATATTAAGTTAGTTAAGCAAATTTTCATAAACGTGACACAAAATTAAGTTAAGTTGTAACTGAAGTTACATAGACTAATCCAAAAGTTTAAAGCGTCACATATCGCGGATAAATAAGCATAAGGCGTCTAAGATGCAAACAAAATAACCTAAGTTAGCAAAATTACGAAAGTCATAATTAACCCGCAAAACAAAGCCTCGGCAGAGTTTTAATTAAACGCAGCGGAAATGGGCGAGAAGACAACAGGGAGTGAAAAAAATGTGCAGCAAATTTGTTTATTAGGCAATGATTATTTACTTTTTTGTAATTGCAAAAGTCAAATTGAAACAGTGGATACGAGTATCGAGGCAAGTTCAGCAAAGCGAGTACACTCGTGTATTACAGTATATTACTTCTCATCAATTTATTTTGATTTAATAATATTTACACACTTTTTCAATACGTATAAAATGTTTTACTATAGACCGTGTTTAGGCACAAGGGATTAACCTTCACAGAACAAATTTTACAGGAGGCACAAAAAACGTGTTTTAATGATTTTTATTCAAAGTCACATTAACATGAACACGAGCTTGAAGTGCACGATGACCAATATATTGGTGTTTTATTTTCCTGATCTGATAATTAAACAAGTTATTTTAAAAAATATATTAAAATTAAAGGTTAATGTTTTTTCTTTCCACGCAAACTTAATAAGTCATTTAAAAAAAATCTAAAGCTGAATTTCTACTAACAGAACGTGTATTTAGTTGTGTATATGATTTTTAAATAAAAGCACTTTTCAAAAAACTGATCGTTAAGAAGCCCTTTTGCCTAAACATGGTGAATATATTCTGAGCAAATTTACGAGTAAAATAAACATACATTTTTGGCGAATTATATAATATATCATTAAACTTACGTTAGTTATTCTGTGCATGATCAAATATTCGGGTGTGGCCCAATTTAAAGCTAAGAAACGAGTGACCTCGGTAAAATATTGTTTATTATTTCGTTTGGTGGCTTTGGAAGAAATGCCAAAAAAACAACAGCAATGCAAAGTGCTACAATCTAAGGTCAATGTGTATTTAAAAATATAAACATATATATCTCAAAATTAAATCGATTCATGTTTATAAAACGAAATGGGTCAAATCATGGTAGTATTGTCTGTAAGATTCAATTATAAGTGTTACATTAATAATCACACCTAATTATTGAATATTAATTTAGTAATTACTGAAGAAATAAATGGTGCACATATGGTATAAAATAAAATAAAAAACAATTATAATCAAATAATGTTTGCTGCAGGAAAACAATTTAGAGACAAAAAGGGTGATTGAAGTTAAACCACTAACGATAATGGTGATTAAATACAAATCCTCGCTTCCACTTTACGACTGTAAAAGTATCGGAACGAAGAGTGGTCTTGTTTATCCCAATTTCCCCTAAACTTATCCATCCGACGGGATAAGTTGCCGGCAGTTGTTTTCCACTTTGAAATTATTTCAGACTAGAAAAAAAAACAAAATGCTATTACATCTATAGACTTATTGGACGAATACTGTCTGGTTACTATACAATGGAAAATTGATTTATATTCCTTTGTAATGAAATTAAGTTGAATGACCGTTAAAGAAACCTAATATGCTTGAATTCGCACGGTCATTCTAGATAGTTGTTTGAATTGGATTAAACACTGTAGACAATCGAAAATTGATAAACTTTCACTTAACGCCATGGAGAGATATAGTAAATTACAACTATAAATAACATGTTAGTACATTCGAGTGATTCAATAGCTGTCATATATATATAACTGAAATCTCTCAAGTAAAGAAGTATTGCAAATATACAAGATAATATAAGATCCCAAGTAACACTTATTTCAAAGCTACACAAGACAAAATAATATCATAGAAATATTTGCAACAAGCATCTTAAGCAAGTGTCATAAATTAATTTATAAATAAAAATCAACAATTGGATCCTGACAAGAGCTTTGAACTAGCAAACAAAAAATATACAGGAAACCCTCCTATAACACTCTTGATATGTTCCTAGAAAGTACAGTGATGTGTAAAAGCGTGTTATATGAAACTGAAAAACTATACAAAACGCATTCCGACAACTTTTTATACATTTTTTTTATTAAAAATATAAACATATGTAAAACAAAAAAATCTGTTCTCATTCAATTCAAGCTTATTTTATTAAATTATTTCTTCATCAGTGTTCATCATGTCTAGCATAAACAATTGGAAACATGGTAAAAACAAAAATAAAAAAAGAATAATGTGGTAATTACCATATACAGACTGTGACATAGCAGGTAACTTAATTTTGTATATGTTTTTAGTAAAAATCGAAATATATACATGAATACAGTGTTAAAAGAGGGTTTTCGTATTTTTATTAATGTGTTGAAATGAGACCATGTTGTAAATTGCTGAGCTATATGAGGGTTTCCGCAATGTCCTTATCGTATAAAAGCGTAACCGTGTTGTAGGATACCGTGTTATAAGAGAGTTACCTATAGTGTATAATTTTTGTTTAATTTTTAAGGACGTCGCGGATTCTAAAATAAATTAAGAAATTAATAATTGTACCCTTATGCATATTCGTAAAAGCAATGCATAGTAAACGTATTAATTTGACTACTATAACCAACATATGTCGTTTTATCCTATGAAGTTCCACCTAACTCTTAAGTAATCAATTAAATAGTAGCAAAAAATAAATATTAGCGATGTGCAAAAAATTCCTACCATAAAATGTTATAAGTGACTTTGTTTTACTATTCAAACACTTGCTCGTGTAGATAGAAAGTTGAGTGTATGTCGTCTTCATAAAATAAATCAAATAATGTAACCACAAACTTGCCAAAGAACATATGGAAGAAGCCTATTTCCTGGCGAAAATTGTCAAGACTAGAGATGTAACGGCGTGTGTGTACTTTATGATAATATCGCAATAAAGTTTTCCATGATGGTTTCATTATTCAGTTTTGAATGATAATTGAAGAAAGGTCATCTGTTGTATGCATTAATATTATATATATTATGAATATTTGTGCTAGTAATATCACGATTTTTGTATCTTGGCCAAACACTATTCTTGAAGTTATATGTGAATGCCTACATTTTCAAAAGTTAATGAGTATTAGCTAATATGTTCAACAACGAGGACATCCAATTGATTTGTCTATCGCCTAAAATATTGAAAGAGAAAATGTTTAGAAACATTTTTTTTTGTAATAAGATTAGTGATTTTGGGGTAGTAGAAAATGAAAAATCATGACGAGTTGACGAAAGTTCTTTGTCTACTAAACCTAAGAGATAAGATTTTATATGCTAAATATTTAAATTTGGTAAAGATAAATATCAATATTCATCGTAATAATTTAAGCCCTTTATCAGTTAATATTGAGGTTATTTATATATAAACGAAAATATTAGTTAAACGATTCCTTTTGAAAATGGACGCAACGTTCCTCCAAATTCAGCGGAAAACTTGTTTTAAAGAATTAATAATTTAGCATGACTATTCGCAAAGTATAGTCGTGTAGTACAAATAAATGAGTAGCTCTCGTTAGGCTAGTGGTTCAGGGTCCATGTTGGTCGCAAAATTGTTTAAATGTTTATTCATTTGTATTGTAGTCAGGACACAAATCTGAAACGGTTCAGCTAATAATTAACACATATTTATTACTTGTAAAAAAATATTAAAGAAAATCGTAACGCTAT
>JAPMAE010000867.1:735-10812 GCA_036584705.1 Rhyacophila sp. 25_7 | reverse complement strand
TTTTGCACTCTTGACAAAAATGCTTATCTTTCAGGCACAATTAAAACAAACTTGAACATGAGCTTAGTTATGTACGAATAGAAGAGAGATAGCAAACAATTTCAAGAAAAGAAATTTTTATCATGTTTATCATAAATATAACGCTGTGTTATATCGCCGGCCTGTTTTCATACGTAATAAATAGTTCTACAAATTACGTTGTGACAACTTCACTGATTGCAGAATAAGTCACTTCTGATATGCATAAAACGATATTTTTTAATAATAATATTAATGGTTTCCTAAAAAAGCACTAAAACTGAAGCCTCAGTGAACGCTACGATTTTTTGGTGCATGCGGCATGGCGTGCAAAGTACATAAAAATCTCATATTTATGTATGCGAGTGGTCCGGGTTGCGCCGCTTAGAGCGTTTGGTTGGGCGTGCTTGTTTGCGTTCAGAGTAGTGTCTGATACAAATTCAAATCGGTTTGTGGTTTAATAGCATTTGTACAAGCGTGCGTAATGTCATTCGAAGAAATACTTGAACGCTGTACATTTACTGAGGCCACACAGTGACCGCTAGGCGTGCCCGCCCCACGCCTCAGAAAACGCACCGCAACGCATTCATGTAATCGGTTTGTCGATTTAAATAAACAGACTCAACGCGAAGGTGCTTAATTTTATAGCATGTGTAGACTACCCACATAACCGCATTAAGATTTGATATATAGATAAGATAGTTAAATCAAAACGACTCGTTTTATATACAGATACGTTTTTTTACAACATTTCTTTTTTGCACATATTTTCATAAAAATGTAAGCAAAGAGAAGTTTTCCATATTACATTTTTTCAAAGACTTACAACAAAAACTGAAAATTATCTAATAATGAAACTTGATTCAACATTTCATTTATTTAATACTACTCCCTCATTAAAAACTTGATGATGGCGGTAAACTTTTTCCTGGAATAAATATTATTTTTGTTATACGCGACCATCGTATGTGGAAAATTTAAATGATTTTATTTGTATTTCCACGATTTTTTTGTATTCTAAAACAAACTACAGCGTTCTGAAAAATATTTTTTGTCCTGTATTTTTTTCATAGTCATTCAGATTAAGCATTAAATTTTTGATGACGAGTTCTGTGTTTCATTTTTATCAGCGTTTTTCATTTAAAAATAAATCAGCTTTTCATTATTTTTTATATGCAAACTCTAAAAGCATTATATGCAGGAGTATGAGTAGATTAACAAAAAAACATTTTATAGATAATCTTTTTAAATATATTATATAGTTTATAACACGATTCATAAATTGACACAGTACTTAAATAATGAATCTACTGCTAATACGATGCTTCCAAAATATACGTTTTTCTACACAAAAATATCAGAATAGCTTGATTCGTCAAAATCCTAATTTTATACTTGGTCATATTCTAGTGTCGAAAGTAAACTGTCTTTGACAGGATTAGAGACTTAAATAAACACTTCAGTGCAAAGAACTTATTGTTTCTCGTTTTTGTCGGTTAGCAAATTTCAGGGTTATTTTCACCTTTTTATATTTGTCGACCACCAAATGGTTAAACAATAAAAACTTTATGCGCCGTTCTTTTTTACATTTATGAGTAGTTGGTCTTCTCAACAATCACCATCGTTTTATATAATTTCTTTGAAGGATCTTCTATAGTAGTGAAGATATCGTTAACCAATGCATTACTATTTTCTATCCTCATCTGTATATTTAAAAAAAAATGTAGACCATTATGGATGACTTAGCCTCTACTGCGAAAGCCTCTCTTATAGTTTGATATTAAACAAGAATTATAAAATAGACATAATTAAATAAAGTTATAAGAATAGCTTATTATTTCATTTTAACTTTCAAAGAAGAACTCTTGAAACAGTGTGAAGTACTCGTAAATAGTATTAATTATTTTAAATGTCATTAAAAAAGTTCTAGGCATTTTTATAGTAATTAGTGACAAAAATTAATGAACCGAATACACCAATCTTACTTACAGACAAAAATTACTTACATGTAAACCAGTATAAATAATAATACTATTTGGAGTTTTTCAGTTAAGTCACGTGTACGATATCTAAGTCAACTTTGTCTTAGCTTTTAGGCACTTACAACTTTTCTTAAGTAACGTGAATCAAAGATTCAGAATGAAAATCCGTTTTAGTTTTTAATACATACTTTAAATTCAAAACTGTTTTCATCGATCTCTTCTTCGTCGATTCCAAGCATTAGCTTAGCTAAGTTTCACTTTGGATATAATTCGCGTATTTTTTTTTTTACTTTCACACCGTCTTCGAAGTTCATATTCGATTTACACTATCTCGGTAATGACTTCGATAATCTTCACTCACTATTTTAATTCTTGTCTCACTTAGACGTTTGTAATGCGTTTGATAATATTCGTATTTTTAAATCTGTTTTACTAAAGATTTATTATACGTACAAAATAATTCCTTAAACATTATTTATTTGATAAAAAAAACGTGCAGAAAACAGTATATGTTTTTTTTTGACCAACTTTATACATAGTGTTAGATATGGGGCTGTAAAATTTTATTTTATACTATAAATGAAAAGTTTAGGGGTATTATGAGAATAGTGAAAAGTTTATTCAGGTCCAAAATCTTGTCGAAGAAAAAAAAGTTCACGCTTAATAATATGACCGTAAAATCTATAGGTCTGTATTGATGAAAACTTGGAGCCTAATGAAGAAAGAGGATAAAGTCTTGCAGGTATTTGAAAATAAAAATACTTCGACGAAAACTTGAACTAAAATTTGGATCAGTACTAATGCCGAGTCTTGAGGGTAAGCAGGTAAGCGGGTCATGTGATAAGGTGCGATGAATCTAAAATTTTCAAAAAGGTGATTGAAAGAACTCTAGTAGACACTTAATCCATTGGCCGGCCAAGAATGATATGGGCAGACAGCGTTACTAAAGATGCAAAAAAATGAGCATGAAAGAATGAAGAGTAAGAGATAGAGACAAATAAGCCTAGATGGTAATTATGTTATGTTATCGGTGATGAACCTAAATGGATTGCAGTGCTATATTTAATAATTATAAAGCAATATGCAAGGTTGATCTGTGCTTTGTGAATCCGCGTAAAAATGGTATAAAATTACTTAAGGCAAAAAAGACAGCTTTTGTAGAGTTTCAGACATAAAACCCCACATAATAGTGCTTGTGAGTGCTAGCAAGTATGTAAAAAGATAATCTAAACTAAAAAAAGAAGCTCTATATTTTTGTTAGTCTTGGTGAGAAATTGACTACCCCTGATTCATAATATACGAGTAGATTAAACAAATTGATAAATCATCCACTATTCAAAGAATCGACTCCGGAGATACTCGTAATATCCGCGATAATACGAGTATATGTATCAAATATTTTTTTCATAATTTATAAAAGTTCACTGTTTTCTACGCATGTCTTGTTTTACATTTGACTAATGTTGTTGATTGTAATTATTACTCGTCTATTTATCATATTATATACACAATATTACTAAAGCAATAATCCTTAATTCAACAAGTATAATAATAAACGCTTACATAGTAATGGGATATTACTATATGTAGAAATTTACGACTGAGTTGTTGAAGTGGCTCCCTAATGTAATGGCAATTAATGACTAAAGTTTTTCGTTAAGGGATTATTATTTTGGGGCGCACGCACACTGATCGTACTTATATCACGCGATTTAAATAAATACGTCATGACACAACACACGAATGATTGATATTTCCTTTTTGGCAATGGTTATCAATGAATACGTTATTTTAAAATAAAAATATATTTTTCGAATAAAATAACACTTCTTAAGCCGTCATATTATTTAACACATAATTTTCTCAAACGTACAATTTCAAACACCTATAACAAAAGCTTCAGACAGACTTTTTAATAGTGTAAGCTTTTCAAAAGAACAATTGTGATTACATTTTTTTTGTTTATTTCGCTTTTTAAGTATTAGACTCGGATTTTACGTGGCGTCTGTAACAATTTCTTTTGTTACTTACATCGTTTTTGTTACTCTACCGTATCTACCTTCTAAAACATTCATCGGATTTTTTTATTTTTAAATTTGGATTTCATACATTTTTGATGCATATTGATAATATAAAGAAGTAATTAATACATTAATAGTATTTGAGCATTTAACACGTTAAAATAACAAATATTTATAAATGCTAAGATGCATTGTTGTCACCCTCTTAGGTGAGTGGATAGTGTGAGTCGTCACGAGCTGAGAGTCTAATGTTCAAACCACATAATAAAATAAAATAAAATTTACAAGATTTTTCATTTGCATTTGAAACCAGGACATGGACCAAATTGGTTGAGCTAATAACTGATAATCACTACTCGTAAAAAAAACCTGTCAAAACAATCTTCACATTGTGAAGATCCATATGGTTTTTTTTAGAGCGGATATAGTTAAGAAACGATCCATTAATCTTTCTTTATAAAAAACAGGTGATAAAAAACTTTTTGTTTATTTTCTTGCACAATTTTTGTAGAACCAAAAATTCTTGATATAATTGAACTTCTTTTATTCAACCATATCAACTCCATTAGTTGGACTTTACTATTCTTTTACTTTTTTTAAAATTATAATGCGTCATTTATAATAGAGTTTTGTATATTATATATGACACCCTTAATATATTAGTGGACTGCACATTAATAGTAGGCAAAATTGCTTGGACAGTGTTTTTTATGTTCATTTGAAAATAAGGTAGCAGGCTATATTGGTTGAGGCAATAATAGACATCTTATACTTTATCAAAAATGTGTCAAAAAAAATTCTGATATGAGTAGTAATGATCTATACACTCTGTTTTGAAGCATTTAATAGTATTATGATAATTGCTTAACATTACTACTTATAAATAAAAAAATTCTCTACAACTCATCTTTAATTTTAGAAGTGATATGACACATCGTAGTCCGTTATCTAATCACCTCATTTCATCTAAATTTATTCGTTTATATCTATCGTATAGTCATACTACTAAATTTTCAAGAATTTTCCGCAAGAACCTTACTTTCTAAGCTCAGTAATCGATTATTTTGAGATATCGTAAAGTGTTGTGTGTTACTACCATGGAGCAACACATATAGCATATAGCTGTGAATCCCATTGGAATAGTGAATATTTGCGAAGTGATATCTCATGTGATGCGCACCCTCAAGCATTTCAAACTATCGACACTCTCAATATTTTATCCACTGGTAGTATATGGGAAATCAGGATTGTCAGATGCAAGGTTTATGCATCTCATTCATTGCTTTTACAATAATTTTAGCACAATACAAGATGAATTTTGGTGCGACCTGTCAACAATCTCATGAACATCTTTGGCGAACTGGTTGAATATGTTGTCGACATAGTTAAGGTCACATAATTTCAAATTAGCTGGTATTGACTTCCGTTAAATCATATGTTGAAAAGGAAAAATAATTAGTTATACAAACTTATTTTGAAAAATGATTAAATATATTAAGTTTACTAAAGTGTTGACGGTTAACAGTATTTTAGATCGTGTATAATATTATTTTATATTATTGATTGATAGATGTTTTGCAATATTTATAAATAAATGGAAAGATATTCCATTCAGTAAAAATAGATTTTTTTTAATTTACAAAAAAAAACATTTAATAATTTTTCTTCATTATTTGGTGTATTTTTATTTGATATTTTTTGTATACGTACAGTTTTTATGACCTGTGTTTTTTTTTATTTTAAAAAAATAAAAAAAAATTACGGAATTAAGTTTTAACTGAGAAATTGATAATGTTAATACGTTTATAATAAAATACCATCCTTAAAGTGTTATTTATTCTATACATGGATAACGTTTTTTTGGGAATGTTATCCAACAATCAGGTATCGTGATTATGCTGCGACTGTATTATTTTAATATTTCCCTTTTATACCACCCTTTTACTACTTGCATATACAAGGCTTTAAATAAATTAAACATTTCAATGTTACATCTTTTTCGTTGGACTGTTTAAAATACGTATTATATAAAGGCTTTTTTGGTAAAAATAACATGCACATTTTTTTATATTATACCTTCATATCTTTATAATATTAATGTTACCTTCATTAAACATTCTAATGTTTTGCCAAATTACATTTTTAAATTTGACGAGTCAGTTTTAAATATTCATGAATAAATGACGTACTTCCAAATAAGTAACCATTAATTTCTTGAAACCTTCCCCTTCGCCATCTATAGCATCTTTACGTGGGCGTACACCATGACAAAATGAACATAACTTGTCCTTCAACACTGTCTCATAATTATCGAATAAATTGTTAAATATGCACGTGTATAAGAAGTAAATTAATTTTTCTGTTCTAAATATGGAGTAAACCTGTCAACTACGGTATAGTTATATAAAGAAGACGATTACTAACAAAACACTTATATAATAAGACATTCAACTTACATACTTATATAAATGTTGTCACAAACATACAGAAATAACAAAATTAATTGAATATTGTTATCAAATAATATAATCTTCCCAACTATTTTTTTTGAATTATTCTGAATAATAAAACATGTTTTATTTATTTTGCATTATATTTCTTTTGTCATATCTACTCCGAAACAGAGAACACGGAAACTTTTCCAACATGAACTAGTAAGCCAAATTAATTTTATAATTAGTACAACCATATAAAATGACATGTTACTACTAATATAAATGAAAAAAATGTTTTAAATTTTGTAACTGGCTACGGGATCAAGCCTGCAAACTAATTACACACAATAATACAACATATCCTCTGATCTACGTGCTCGGCTATCGTAATACGTTTGAGTTTATTTTTATTTTTCATTAATTGAACTAATTAATGTCAATCACTATTTCTGTTTTTTTTAACATATTTAATTAATTATCGCCGTAGAACATTTAAAACAAATGAGAAGTTAAAATATTCTATCATTTTACTCTTTCGGTATTTGACGCAATTAAGGATAAAATTAATTCGTGGACAATTTTCAATAATGTTAATGTTCTTCTTATATGCTTGCAACATTTTTACTTCACCGACCTTAGTTAAATTACTATTTGCTTTTGCCAGAACCAGTTAAAATATATTGTTTATCGTGCACAACGCGACCATATGAAAATAAAATAATGATTATATGATACAGTCATACAACATTATGAAGAGCTTCGTATGTCACAACTTTTGACAGTTCATTTTGGTGAGTATACAATATTAAAATTTACCTCGAGAGCTTTTTATCATACGAAATTTTAAAGGCGTTAGGTACATATTTAATAACATCTAAGTATAAATAAAAACAAACGGTATTGTATCGTGCTCATCCACGTCAAAACAAGCTTTTTTAAATAACTTTTTACAGTAGTACACTGCTAGTTCAATAATCAATCAAATGTAATTAAAATTGCTTTGCCTTTCAAAAACATGACAAATATTGTTATATACTTTTAGATTTAAAATCAAATACTATTCAAAGCGAATGAGATCGGATACACAAGTTTAATATATATTTTAATAAAGATTTCCGGAACCTTTATGAAAAAATATGAGTTATATTCTTTTTACTGGAAGGAAAATATTTGTAATTAGATTAGAGGTAGAGAAATTACGAGCTTATGACAAAAACTGTAACCTGTAAACATTAAATTTCTATTTTTTTCTTTAGAAAAGCGTTGCAGCTCTTACAAAACATGTTGTTATATGTTAAAAGTAGCTATATTTGATTACAAATTAATTTTTTTTTGTTAAAAAGTTATCTAATTTTATTACCTCAATCAATGTGTCATATTGTTTTCTATAGTAAATCTATTCTATACAGGTATTTATGTATTTTCATTAATATACATACATCACTTACGTACACCTTACTATGGGCTTATGTATAATATTATTTAATTTATGACGGAACATTACTTTCGTCAAATATTTTATATTTAAATTCCTTCAAATTTCATTAAACCAGTATATAGATACTTTTTCACGTTGAAATGTAACACATGAACCAAAACTTTTGTTTGATTTTAATATTCACTAACTCATTATTAACTAAATAATAGGTGAGTGGATAGTGGCATCCGCCTCACGACCTGTAGGTTACGGATTTGAGGCCTGTGCTTGTCGCAAAATTTCACAAATGTTTATTCATTTGTATTGTAGCCAGAACAGAAGCCCAAAACGGTTGAGCTATTAACTTTTTCTGTGCCAGACGTAATGTCATAACCTAGCAAACTGTGAACTTTTAAGCAAAAATAGAACATTAATATTTCTTTTTAAAGTATTTTTAATATTTCATTGTCATGATTTTACTTTTAATGATTATATTATAGTAATGTCTCTGTGTTGTCATATTTAAAATCATCTAAAATATTCAATTTTTATAGCAAACTACGTTTTAAGTTGTGAGTTTACTTTTTTCTGCAACTTAATTGGTTAATTAACAACTATATATAAAATAATGTTACGCTAATTTTAATCCTATGATTATCCCATATGCTCCATCTTGGAGCATATATGGAATTATATTATCATTAATAACTGAGTTAAGTCTGATTTGTTGGCAAGTTTATGATTATACACTTGTAACAGGTCTTTTAATTTGATTCAAAAGCCGCACTTGCAGTTTTAAATGAACATACATGGCCTTGAGGCCATAAGTTTTGCACCACTGTGCAATTAACAGTTTGGTTTTTTCACATCAAATCGTTTTTTTTAATCTGTGATTTCTTCTATTGAAGCAAGTTTTATCATTTGCCATTATGGTATTAATTTTTGGCGATATTATATTATATTTTGTAATTCTATATTTGTATTTATTATGAAGATCAAATTATTAGAAACTTTTAAATAAATATAGTATTATATAATATGTTTATATTTCTAAAATACGTTAAAACATTTTTACATAACATTTTTTATTTATATTTGACATTTTTTTATTCAATTATTAAAAAATACCACAACAACTTGAAGAAATTTAATATTAATTCTAGAATATAGAAGATGTGAAAATCAAAAAATAGCCTGACGTGTTTGTGTTATTATCAACACTTTTAATCACTCGGATTTTGATAGTTTAAATTATACTCTGTTAAAACCAATTATTGGTAGTGTAAACTATACTGATAGTGCTGCTTTATGATAACAAATCACGGCACCTCTCAAAATAATCATGAGCTTTGAAAACAGATGCTTGCTGTGAATTTTGGGAGTGCGGTGGTATGACTGTACATGAAATAAGATGATATTAAAACGGAGCATGCAGCCTCTCACCACACTCAAAGTGAAGATGAGGCGTTGGACTTGGCTTGGCCATGTGCTCAGAATGCCTGAATCACATCTCAACCAAGCATGCCTCTTCTTTAAGCCAACTGTATTCCATGGTCTCGGGAGGCCGTTGAACGCTATATACAAGATATATTCAGCGAAGTTACAGGACATCGGCATGACATGGGAGAATGCAAGAAGATTGGCCAGCGACATGGAGTCGTGAAGGCAATATGTGGTGTTCATATGCTTCGGCTAAAAGGTGCAATATGGTCTAAAAAGAAGAAAATTTTGATAATTTGTTCATCGGTTTACATATAATTTTTGTTTTTTTATAATAACCCAAACATTTAGTCTTCATTTCGTTTTAAATTAAGTCATTAGCATCATTTATTTGTGTGGTTATTTTTTTATTATTATTATTCAAGTTATACTTAAGGGTTTTATTTTGAACTTGTAAAAGTATGAAAAATGAAATGGAGATTAAATAACATGGAGTTTAAAAAAATGCAATCACTACAATTTATACTGTATGAAAATTAATATGAATTTAAGACCCGACATTTTTCGTATTAAAAGAGGATTATTAGATAGATACACCGGAAAGTTGTATGGTAAATAATGTAGCAAATAGATGACATAAATTATCTACCAAAGATATTTCATATCAGATAAAACAATGAACTCCGTTTTCAATATTATTAAAGGATATTTCATTTCCTTTAACTTTTGAATAGTTCATCTGTAGTTTGACGTTGTCAGTAAAG
>JAPMAE010000865.1:885-11437 GCA_036584705.1 Rhyacophila sp. 25_7 | reverse complement strand
GATCTGTAATTTTTGATTTCTGTTTGTCGTTCTTTCATATTGTCACCGGGACGATTTATGGCAGCAAAGATTATATCCCTTTTTATTTTTTCTTAAAGAATTATACAAAAAAAGTTTTCATTTCTCCTTCCTGGGGCTCTGTAAGACCCTCTGCCATAAATCAAAAATGCAAGGTGTTCCCATTTTATCACTGTACCTATTAAGTATACATTTTTTACCCATACACGTTTACCTGCGTTAAAATAGGTAGCCAATCTGCTAATGTTTTTTTTTTGTATAATAAATATTAACAAATTTAATATTTGTATATCTAGAATACGCAAATGGTAACTATAAATGGACATTTTTTTAAAATTTCAGCTCGTCAACGTCCCCAAAGTTGACAGTATTGCATTTTTAATTATTTATTAAGCTCTTGCTTTAATATAATTCAAAAAACACCATTCAGCGGTACGTTTAATTTTTATTAAACAATTCAATTAAATGCACCCAACGTACTTTATAACGAATGCCTCATATTGTTCTTGCGGCAACCATATTTTCGAGGTACTGATTTATTAAAAAATAACTTCAGTCAATATTATTTCGTTTAATATTCTCTAATTAAGATTTTCGAAGATATAGTTTAGGATAACAATGGCACAGCATTTACTCCCTGTTTTTATAATACACTTTAAAAAGTTAATTTTAGCGGGATTGAATATAATTTTCCAAAAACATACCTGGCCTGAGCGATGACTCAAATTTCACATTCACATCTTCGCGTTATCCAACAATGAGTTTATTTATTCATGGCTGTATATGCATATTTCAGTTTATACGATTTAATATTTTATTAGTTCGGCTATTTGGACAATTAACTCATGAGGTCTATTCTATGATTATTACTTATAGAGGTCTATTAATCTTTCACTAATCAACTTATATTTTACTCGTTTAAAAATTTGTGTATTACTTTACATTTTCAGTTGAATTTAATTAATACATTAATTTTGTTGGTTGTCTTGATTGCAACTTTTAAAATACTTAGATACATTTTCAATTTTATAAGTATTTTTTTTATCCTTATAGCAAATGTGTTTTTTGTTTTCGTTTTTATGGTTACCTGGAATGTTGTTGACTTTTATACACAAAATAATATCTCGTATCTCGATCTTGATTGAAAGAACGTCATTTCGAAGAGTAAAATAAAACTAAGCTTGATAGTGTTATATTTTCACAGAATTTATCGAATTTTTATAATGTTTTGGGACATTTTTTTAATTTTGTTATTGATTAATATCTTTAAAACATACTTCTCTTTAGTAGGTAATAGAATCCAAACGTTGATGTTATCTTTTTGTCTGACATTGCTACAAAACCTTTTATTAAAAAAAAAATCGTTCATTGAACAATTAAAGTTATATTTCTAAGGATTATTACATTTATTTATATTATGAAGCAATTTTAGGATTTTAAAATGCTAATTTGTTATTTCCATTAGTAAGTTCAGATTTAATAGCATTAAGGCATTGATAATTTATAAGGTTTTTGTATATTGTAGTTTTCCTCAAATCACTTGTATTAGTTAAAATATGAACGGATGCCTACTCTTATATATATTTTATCAATAAGTGTTTGTTTGATATTAATATTTGAGTATTTAAAGCTATATCAAACGTCTTAAGCACATGGATACCTCCATTTCATTCCATCATACCAGCCTACCTTAGCATATGACTCACTCATAGAGAAGGTGGGTAGATAATATTGAAGGGATGCAGGAAGTCCGAGATTAACTGACAGGATATCTTAACCGGACAACACTGCAATGATTACTTGGATATGTTTTGAATATGCATTTAAAGCCTCTAAAATTCTTTGTAGAAACGTTGCTTTTTACTTAAAATAATTTTAACAAAAACTTTTTTGATGATTTTCATTTCAAAAAACAATATTGTATTATTTTTAATGAACATAAGAGGTTACTATAGGCCCCATTAAAAATGAATTATTTTGATTAGATTAAAAATGAATTATTTTGATTAGATTAAAAATAATAAAACAATAAAATACGTCAAGAATATTTGAGATATACGCCAGGCACAAACGATTGTACCCTACGTCTGGGGCAATCTTTGTTTAATATTTGAATCTTGCTACAAGTCTCAGAGTCATTCTACTGTAAACGTAAGATGACTGTTACGCATAAATCGGAATGAATATTTGATCATATCTATCTCTCAAAGTATCAGAAAAGCATGGCTATAGGTGGGCTGTAAATAAATAATCAGAAGAAGACGTACTACTCAAGCCTCTAGTGTATATTAGAATCCCTCATGCCGAACTGTGTAAATTGTTTTTACCTTCTCGTTCTCTTGCTATCCTGGCTTATCTTCCGGGGTTATCCGTCTAGGTTCGACCCGAAAAATTCTTTTATTAAATTTCCTCTCGTTTATACACTTAAGCATCATAAATTTTTCCAGCGCGTGCCGTATTGGAAACACCACTTGTTTACCGAGCGAAATTTGTGCCGACGAATTTAAGCGAAGTTTTTGGCATAGCATTCCTATTGCACCCTCGTGAGGCTATGTATATCTATACACAACCACTTATGCAATATTGAAACCCCTAACGCTATTGGTAATTTTCTTGCATTCCAGTATCAGACAGTCACATGTATCAGGCGTGCAGAAATCTATAATAGAGCGCAATTCCTCTTGAAATAATATGTCAATCTTGCTTAATGTGATTGTGGGCCTTATGTCGTTTCTACGCTCTTGTTATAAGTACAGAAGATTTTAGTGATGTAATATGAGGGTAGCGTCGAGCTAAATTGGGACCAATTACCAGTAAAACTCTGTGCTAAGCCACAATTCTGGACTCTCCCCTATGTATGCAGGAAAGATGGATCCATTACTCGGAACTACAGTGGTGCGCGTAACAGAGACCCTAAACGATTCTTAACTTTTGCATTACTTCGACGGAAATTGACTTTTGCTGCAACGTAAAAGTGTACAAATAATCTCAATAGTTTTCAGGAGAATAAACCATTTATCGTAGTCGCCACAGTGAAAAAATCATTTTATTCAGGGATCGTGAAATATGACATTAAAAATTATCGTTATTTTTTATAGAAGCAATTTTCAGATTTTTATTGCATATACTCTTAATTCTGTATTGGATTGTACTTATGAATATTCAAAAACTTTTTACGATTCGACGATAGCCAAGGTAAAATATTTTTATAAAATAGTTGTTAATCATTCAACTTGAATAATGTCAGAAACTAATAATTCAAAAATAGTATTTTCTTCTTAAAGTATGTCACGCCCTTTTGCCGGAAGTCACTGGCCAGTCTTTTTGCATCTTCCCATATCATGCCGGGGTCGTATAATTTCACCGGATACATCTTATATCCTGTGTATGGCATTCTGCGACCTCCCGAAACGGCAGAATCTGGTTGGCTTGAAGAAGAGGCATGCCCCGTTGAGATGTGATTCAGGCATTCTCAGCACATGACCTAGTCAAGTCCAACGTCTCATCTTTACTTAAGATGTAATGAGAGACTGCATAGTCTGTTCCCTTTTCACCTCATTTTGTGTATAATTTATACCACAGCACTCCTAGAATTCGTCTATTTTTGAAGCTTAGAAAACGATTATTTTGAGACTTTGAAAGGTTCCATGATTTGTTACCACAGAGCAACAATACATGCCATACCATAGTTGTAACGATGTCGTGCAGCTGCGAGTCTCAAACATTTCGTAGTGTTGAAGGTTGATCTAGCAAGTCCTATTTGGATAGCGAGCTCTCTGCTAAGGGCCATATACTTGAATAAAATATGTCTAATTGAACTAAATTTTATTATTAAAAAAAAAATGTATCAGTAACGAACATTTGTATTGTTTTACCTAAACATGGTCGATATGTACAACCGACTCTTTTCATATATACAGTATCAATTTATATCAAAAATCATTCGATTGATGTGCCTGAATCGTATCTCATAAGTGAGCGATTACATAATTTCTAATTCTACCTCAAACTCCATTGTAACTATAAAAAGTTCTTCAGATTTACTCTTCCACTTTAAGGTTGATAAGCTGATTATTTTATATATCGAGTCTGAGGTGGAGCATACGAGATTTTGAAACTGTTTTCTTAGAAGTGGTAGTTGTTAATTATAAGTTATATCTTTTGGGCCCGTGTCCTGATTATAACTGAAAATTAACAAACCTTAAAAATATATTACCAGCTATGGATTTATAACAAGCCAATATGTCCACTGAGACAAAAATAGTACCAAATATTCAAATTATATTCTTGTTATTCATTAGTGAAATGAATTAGTCACACAATTAGTAAGAAATATTGCGTGATATCATCCGATTTAAAAAGTTTTTCATATTTCTCTGTGTGTGTTTGATGGGATTTTTAAGCATGTCTCGCGGAAATAAAATAAAATAAACGCCACATTGGAGCAAGGGCGGACCATTTTGAAGTGCATTTTGTTGCAAGTTGCACCCCTAATGTTGCACTGGGGGGCTATGGACGTCATGCGATCGTCTACTAGCGAATTTTTAAAAGTGAAAATTACTGCCGAATAAGTGGGAAAATCTCTGAACATTCGCTTACTCCCTCCATAATGGAGTTTTTTAAAAAAAAAATCTAATTGCCGCCAAGATCAACTTATATTCGCTAATGGTATTTTCAATGGTTACTTTCTGTGTTTCAAATATTCCCCTTACATCACATTAACCAACATATAATATTATATATATTTTATTGTTTTCATATAGTAAGCTTTATTATTATCCCGATTCAAAATATTAGACGCCGATTGTGATTTGTCTATGAGATTCTATAACTATTATTAGTGTCGGTTCCAACTTGACAAAATATTAACAAAATACATGACTCGTATAATTAACGCAATGAACCAAACATTTCGAGGGTAAATATTCATATTTCTTGACCAATATCACATAAATTTCCGGGAGTTACTAATGCCAAGTTACGAGGAAATTAAAAACTACCCACAAATTGATATCGTTAATAAATTTAAAGGATCATAACTACGATAGATTCTCTGGTATGCATTTAAACTATAAATAGCTGATATGCTATGTTATTATCACTTGTAGCACAGATATCGAGTTTCATATAAAAATCGATTAACTACTTTTTTATTAGGTTATAGACTTTTTCCAGTCTTAAATTTGCTTAAGTAATTTTTTTCTGGTGCACAAAAGTAGTTTCAATGAAAAACTTATTTTTTAAACTTTTTTGTGACACTTAGAAGATGGTTCGATGAAACATAATATCTATTTAGAGTTCATCGTTTTTACATCGTTATTCATATATATGTGAGTATCGTAATTAAAAAAGTAGGGAAATCTGTTTTGGATAGTATTTTAGAGTTAGACTAATCATTATACCATTCATTTCAATTAATGATGAATATTTTGTAGCAATTTTTGTCTTACAATCTAAATTCGAAGCTATGCTGTGGTGTACAAATACTAAAATAACTGTCAAATAAATAATCGTTACTCAATAGATGACCTATACCCGTACGGCTCGCGAGTCACATGCGACCCTTTGGCTTCTTGAGTGCGGTTCTTTCACGGATGAATTACTTGCTTATAATTAATATTTTGATTTAATAGTATTTTAATACAATTTTCAGCCAGTTAATGTATTATATCGAAATTAAAATAAACACCATTTTGTACTTTCCCTCTACTATACGACTCTTTTGCTAGATTATTATAAAGTATGATATGTAGTTTTATTCTGTACCTAGTTTTAACCAACTTATAAAAACAGGGTTCTTGTATTTGAGAAATTTGGCTCTCACAAGAAATCTAAATCGTTTACTGCTGATATTTGACTCTTTTGACTAATAAGTTTGCCAACCATTGACCTATATACTAACAGGAAAACATAAAGCATATCCGATGATGATCAGGCAATATGTCCTTTCTTAAAAATGATTACTTTTCAGAGGAGAGTTTAAGCTATATTTTGGCTTAAATATTAACTTAGGATTTGAAGAAAAAACAAGTCTTTTTAATAATTTTGTTTATTGATAAAGAAAGAATAACTTATTCTTAATAGAAACAAATCTTAAATGCCAATAATTGAGGATGTACGAATATTGGCGCGCAAAATAAAAATCTTCGTTACTACTACAAATTGATTTTGCCATTTCGAGTATTATATTATTCCTTTTGCAGTGGATATTTTTTGTACTATTAGATGACGTCAATTGCATTAAGTCCCAATTAAAAAAATAAGATATGACATATTTCCAGATCACCATCGATATGAATATAAATTAAAACTGTGTCTTGTTACTTTACTGAGATAAAGAAAAATCTTCATTTAATTCATCCGAAATGAAATTCAATATACCCAGTAATACCTCATAATAATCAACGAATATTCAGTACCATAACAAGCTTCCTCAGGCGCTTTGCTAGTATGGAAGGTTGGCATCGCTTGTCGTGGATTATGAAGGGCGTCGCGCCGCTCGCGTCTCTTGGGACTGCATTAGGCGTCGCTTGTACAACGACGCGGCGGAGTGACATCTGATACGTTTCAATTCAGTCACGTGGCCGCTCGTTATGCGCGGATTACCAAATAATTTTTGGAAGAATTGCTTCAGATGTCATTACTTGGGTGTGTACCTATAATCTTATATTACATACGATTCTGGCAAAAATCGTTACTAAATCTAAACTCACAAGCGCGAATAAACACATGCTGGTAGATTGTGTCATTATTATGAGAAAAATCCATTTTATTTATCAAGTAATAAATGCATTGCGTACTAAAGTAGCTTCCAACCGTTAATAAACACATCGAAAATAATAAACTATACATTAATAACACAAATATAAATATCTCAGTTACCTACATTTTGCAGACACATTTTTATCAAAGTATGTAGTGTTCGAAGAGCATAACGCAAGGGTGGCCAACCTTTTACACACTATGCGTCATTTTTTTTTGCATACGAGTTTAGATGCTCCATAAACCTCAAACACCTTTTGTACGTTCTTATGTTCACGGTTGGAGTTAATAATAATAAACAAAGATTGTAATATGCTACTAATAATCATCCCACCCCTGGCCTAAAGGATACCATGCAATCTTCAACAAAGTTAAAATGAGTTTGGAATGATAGTACTGCATTCATGGAGACAGAAAAATCTTAATTCTAACAAAAGTTTACTGTACAAGTTAAAAAAGCTGTATTAAAATTATTTTCAAATTATTATATTATTAAGATATTTTAATCACTTTTAATGTTGAATGTCGTGTCTTGATTCAGACAAATGTAAATTTAGTCCAATGATAGATTGAGAGTTGAAGTTCTTTAAAAAAATTGGATTAAATGAAAGAATACTGAGCATCTAATTCCTTATATCTAAAAACAAACTGGCTTACCATATGTTGAAAAAACTTCTATCTAAATGTCGATAAAATATTCAATTGAATATCAGCTTTGCCCAAATCGTGTAAAAGGAAAACAAAACATTTTCGAATGTTTATTTTCACTAGTCAACAGATTTTCGCAAACCGTCTTTTCCAGTAACCAAAACATCCATCTATTTATTCAATTCTCTAGTTTCACTTGAACATGGAAATGCAAATTTCAAGAACCCCTGTAGCACACTATTTCGAATCTCAAATCGTATGCATCTAAAGAAAGTGGGAACTTTCTTTAGTTGCAAGGGAAAAAAAAGTTTTATTTTTTAGGGTAGGGAAAGTGAAAGAAAAAAATGCCTAAAATGTAAAATATAAGGCATTATTTTGCGATTTTATTCCATATTTATACGAGTAACAAATATATAATAAATTATGAAAACTGTGATTAAATAATTTATCGATCATTTCTTCTTTTAGAAAGAATACTACAATAAATTTATATCGACTATATTGTGTAAACTGTAGTATGATTACAACAAACTTTTATACGAATTAAATTTGCTTTATTGAAAAGTCAGCATAAAATACGCAATATTATAATATAGAATAAATTTTACCTAAGTCAAGCTTTATATTATAGTAATATGCGTCCGGTTAAAAAAAATTACCGGGATGATTTAAATATTACGTGTAGATAAAGTATTTTAATATAGTTTTGTATTCAAATATTTTTATTTAGAAACTTTTTAGTGTCCTGAAACCACTGTAATCAAGTTCCATTTGCGACATGTTTTAATACAACAAATCATTTTGACAATTGACAGTTAATACTTATTAAAACTATTTGTTGAATTGTAAAAAAAAAACTCTCCAGCTTTTATTCTGGTAAAGATTACGTGTACGAACATCATATATACGATACACATACGAAAACGATACTAAAACCATATACTGTCCTTGAATGTGTGGACATATACGAGTATAATAAATAAACATATTATTTTTCATAGAAAAACATTAAATTAACAATCATTTTTGTATTTGAATTAATGTATCAATTTTTGTAACTATAATTAATTTATGCAAGTTTTTAATTAATCCAGTTTCTGGAAGATCATTATTTAAAAAACAGTATTAAAATTTGTTATTTATAAAGATATATTATTTATTTAATATGTAAGAAAAAAATCAGCCGTCTTTCGCAATAGAAGAAAAATTGTACTAACTGAAGATAATAAAGTACCTAATAGATTTGCTATGTTTTCCCGACGAATCGAAAAGTTTTCCATGAGAAGGGGAAATGTGTTTGCCGGCGTAGGAAAGGTTTAATGGATTGTCAGGCCTCTGGGACCATTAAAAATGAAATACAGCCTGCTTGCTTTTCACTTTTCCACAGCTCTGATTTTTGTTTTGATTGCTCTTAGTCGATGAATAAATAGCCTATGGGACATTGTTGTATTTTCGATGATATTGTTTTATTATAAGAAATTTAAAATCAGCATTATTCTCTTTAATAAAAACTATATTATTATGTATTTCAAATTAAATTTTGCTTGACATAAATATAATTAAATGGAAGATATTTGAAGAGGCAAAATGATACCGTATGTAAAAATATATTTTTGTAATATTCAATAGAAACAATGACAGATTTTAATATACTTGATTAATTGCGACACAAATAATTACATACTCGTATGTCTATTTGCAATGGTTGTGTGGTTTTTAGAAGTAAGCAGTTAAAATGAATTGTAGAAAATATGCTCTCAATATCTCTCCTGTCATTTGACGACGGGAATTCGAAATTTGAATTTATGAAAAGTGACAATTCTGAACGCGAGATGTCATTCTTTATGAAGCCCGTGTAATTTGAAATCTTTGCCAATACACCACCCAATAGGTTCGTGTTTCATTTACCTCTTCTGTATTTCTGTGAACCTGGTAATCAAGTGTCACTCCCTTTAGTTTTTTTAGACATGTCAGTTTTAAAATATTGTCGTAAATAATACACGTGTGATATGACAGGAGGAATGCTATGGACGAAATTCATATATTTTCTTATTGTCGTCTGGTTGTGAGTTTTTTCCTGTAAATAAATTCACATCTTTATTGAAAAACAGCAGTAACCAGACGGCAGTTAAAGAAAATTCCAAAAATTTAAATATCCATTATCTTGAAAGACTCCTGATTTATCATTATCATCATTTTAAGAGGCAAAAATTTTCAATTTTACTATATTGTATTGGTGTTTATATTAAATAAATGTGATGAATGTATACATACATGATACAGTTTAAAACCAGAATATTTCCAAAAACTAATAAGATAAATCTAAAACGAGTCTGAGTTTAACTTCTATGCACCACATAAAAATCATTAATCGTATTCTTCATTAATACTGAATGATAATCTTTAATAAATATATCATACTGTAAAACTCGTAAGAATAATACAATAAATATGTTACCATAAGATTATTGTGAGAAACAATGATAATATCATATCGAAACAATTTCTTTTTACTCATAAGACATGCTTGCCTCGATACTAAACTTTACGACATACTAACTTCGCCCGTTCGCCATTTCTATCCTTGATTTATTATTCATTCTTGCGTCCCACAGATCACTTTTTTCTAAATGGCATACAGAAATGTGTCAGATTAATATATAAATCATAAAAATATGTAAGGTGTTCTCTTCTCCACAAGTGAGAAGTTCTATTCTTTGTGGAATTTGTGCGACGAATTTTGACAACGAAATTGTTCTCTACATTATTCTCACCAACTTTGAGACCTTTACGTCTTTCAGAAGTCTGTATTTATAAATAAGTTATTGCGTGAGTATTAAAGGAAATATAATAGATTTCAATATAAGTCGGTCGATACAATGGCTTATTTTGGATCCTGAATATTATATTAATATTGAAAGTTATAATTGAATGTTTTATAGGTTGGTCAAAACAAAGGATAACAAATTTAATCCAATATTACTGTATTCTAAATGAATGTAATTAAAAAATCAATTTAAAGAACTAATATGGACAATAGGAAATAATAAAATAAGTTTTCCATGTGCGTATTTCATTAAGGAACACCAACGAATATTGTATATTTAATAAACTAAGGAAAACA
>JAPMAE010000864.1:0-12729 GCA_036584705.1 Rhyacophila sp. 25_7 | reverse complement strand
CTAATGAACGTGTGGTGTATAGTAAAAATAAATTAATGGTTAGCTTTGATGAATTTGGTTGATTTTAGTTTTGATATATAGAAGAAACCATTATACTCTCCTCATTATGAATAATTGTATAGTTAAATAAATAGTTACCACGCCGACTTACAAAAAAAATGTCGTTTTCATTAATTTATCTAGCGGTTTGGAGATTACGAGTATTTTTGGATAAAATTTATATCGAAGTCACGATATTTTATATTCACAATTGTGAAGACATTTTATGAATTCGTATCTGAACAAAATTAATATGACGCTAGGCGGCGAATTATTATTTTCTTTAGTGTCGATTACTCCCGATCATCTGGGTTGGGGATAGGTCATACGAATAATTAAAAAACACAGATACCCTGAAATATTCATTTTTATTTAGCTTTAAAATATTTTTACACGTTTATAGGCCAGACTATTATTATGATATGAATATAATTGGATTATTTAAATAACATTCGTATGACTATAGTAAAAGTCGTCCATAAACCACGTAACGTTTTTCTTACTTTTTTTACCCTCCCCCCCGCGTGTAAAACCTTGTAGACATTCATCTTGACTCCCCTCCCTACTCGCAAAAGTCACGTAACTTTTCACATCAATCTATTAAGTGCCAGAAGCGAGTTAACTCGCACAACTTAAAACGTAGTTTGTAGACAATTTCGAATATATTGTATGATTTTTAATTTACATTTTGTAATAAATGTGAAACTTATGTTGAAATAAGAAATCAATGCGAAAAATTTGAATGAATCGAAAAAAATACTGGAAAATTATACAAATTTACCAAAATAGTGGTTATCTTTGACTAGTGTTAATGTAAAATCTGCAGACTTGCCTAAAACATTTATATTTTTGGCAAAAAACTCATTATTTAGCGAAATTTATTAGTTATTCATATCATTCGGAAACAGAAGTGTATTTTAAAATTTACTATTTTACTACAAAATGATAAAATGTCAAATACTATTTTTAAGTACAAAAATCGTCCTTTCATATTAATCGAGCATTTAAAACGCAAACAATATCAACACATATTCACCGTCCTTCCCACCTAAATATTTACTACGCTAGAACAGTTTTTTTATTTTATCTGGTTCCAAAAAACCGTTATACTGAAATTTTTATCATAATGTGATTTCACCTGCGCTATGTTTTAACAATAAACAATTATTACCGATTACATAGCTTATTATAAACGTTTACAGAATTTTCAGAAACTTATAGTAGTCGTTCCTAGCTGGTAGCAACAGAAGACGGATGACTTAGTTGGAAAATGGAAAAACGGCGCCAGAATGTCAGGCGTCGGCGCTTCAATGCCTTCTACAATACTTAACCTAAGCAGAGGCGTGCTTGAAAGCTGTATTGCCTGCTCGCACCACAGCTGGGCTTATTCGTATCACATTTTACATACCTACGTTCTTTCATAGTGTAAACATCATTACCATTCGTCTCGATTCCATATTAATTCGTTTTGTTTTTAATATTATGTTTGCTATTTAATCGAAGAACTTTTCATTCATTATATATCGTCGTATACAGAGTGGTTATTGGTGAAATCATTTCATTAGATAACTTCTAAACATATATATTCTTAATACACGAAGTCACGAGGGCAGAAGTGTGATGTATGTTACAATCGTGTGTCAATCGTTTATTATATATAGATATCGCTCTAATAAAAAATCAGTAAATAATTGAATAACTATGCGTGAGCTGGTAAATTTTTCATTCTTCTGAGTTGCGAAATATTTTTATTTTTTAAAGTACATTACATATTGTATTATGTAGAATATCTAAATAAAACCTATTGCAACTTATAATAGTTCAAATTCACTTGGAAATATGACTAGCCTACCAGCAGTCCTGTTGTTTCAAGTATTTACTCATTTCTCTTTTAATACTTGTTTTATATATTTACCACGTTTTTAAAACCATATCCGCTATAAAACGAAGCATATGGATCTGCACAATGTGAACATTGTATTGACAGTTTTTTTTTACTAGTAATCATTGTCAGTTATTAGCTCAATAAATTTGGTCATATTCTGCTTTCAAATAAATGTACATGAAAAAACCTGTGTAATTTGTAACACTCCCCTACAAGGGCAACACATTACAAAGTTTTAATTCAATATATTAACAACATGGCTTTTTATAAGTAAAATTATATAAAAATATATTTATGAAAATAAACACTTTTTTTAAGTATATTAAAGTAAATCAAAGGACCAAAAATACAATTACAATATAAACATAGATTTGAAAAGATAGAAAACAAATTTATATTAGAGGAAGTCTAACAAATGACATTAATAAAGTCTATTATGTGAATTCACAAAAAAATCACTTGAACTCACTCATTTAGGTGGAAAACCTGAGACAATATGGTTGACGAAAGTCATTGATTTCCACGTTGCCATCACCACTGAGAGCTCATCCTAAGGCGGTGTCGATATACGAGTAGCTTTAATATAATATCAGAATTCCAAAGATGACGCAAACCACAGATATGGTTTCCATAATCTGTGAAAAAACTCCGAACTGAATATTTAAAATAGTTCACTTTGTAAATTTGTTTGACATACATTGTTTTTCGGGCGTGTTTTAATTTCATTTGATTACACGTCACTTCCATAATGTCTTTTTAATATTAACAATATAAAGTAATTTAAAGAAGAAAATAATTATCGTTAACCACCGACACGTTGTATTCCATACTGTAAAGCAGCAATTCCTCAAACGTGCTATGTCCATATATCCCCTTCATATAGCAATAATCTGACCATAAACACCTAAGTGAAATAATTCTACATAAGTGTAAAATACAATAAAATATGAATTTAACTTGTTTTGTCTGATTGATGTCTTCAATGATAATGGTAACTGTCATGCGGTGAGCTTTTTTCAACTATTATAATACCTTTCGCGGACTCCCCGAAATTGTCTGCGCACTCCCAAATTAATTTTAATTTGCCTCAAACCCCCTTCGAGAACCATTGCTGTAAACGTACCAATTATTATTAATTATTCGTGAAAAGTGAAAAGATGAGTCGATAATTCGCCGTCGTCCGAAGACTAATGATAAGGCCTCAGATTCCCAAACCCCTAATGTGTAGAGCTTACTAGTAGTGAGAGCTGTCTGGATTAAAAAAGAACAAAGGAAGACAAAGAAGGTAGTGAATTGAATTAGGTCGATCTAATGAGTTTTGAGCTATCTACTCCTATGGTTAATTTAGCGATATACTCTACATAGTTCAACTCGTGAAACACGAAAGTAAAACAATAATAAAAACGGCTTGGCACAGTGTTAAGTAACTTTACGACCGTGTGTAATGAAATGAAGTAACTATTTAATTTGACAGAACACGTCGCAATGTCAAACCGCCATACATGGACATAATAGAGCATATGTTATTTTATTTGCCAATGCTATATTATGTAGGCCAAACAATGTTGAAGTGATCAAAGACAATACAAACAAACATCATTTTGCATAACAATGAATCTTGTTCACTATTTTGAAGACATGTAAATAGTTATAAGTATATCCTGTAATCTATCTCTTACGAAATTATAGCTCTTAACTCAAGGCAAATAATAAAATTCCTAAGTAAATGCCGATCGGGATTTTTCAGAATCGTTGGACACGGATTCGAATCCTCCAGCTGGCCAAAAATTTACATATTTTTCACGTTATTCGAGTGAAGATACTTATAGATCCCACAATATGTTAAGATGATGTTCACAATCTTAATTAAGGGTTTCCAACTATTCACTTGCGCACTGCCGGTAACTTGCGATGTTATTTTCAGTAGTCCGTTAATTAAATTAAGTTATAATTCATTTTATCTACTGTCAGTCTTTGGTGAAAAGCCATTATATTGAAATGATAAGACAATTTTCATACATTTTTCTACAAATGTACTTGAAAATGCTCTAAAAGACGAAACCGGGTTTGAATTAAATATATATATTTGTGGAAAAGTGTAAAAAACTGTGCTGTTATTTCAATATATAGTAAGTTACACAGAATACTAATATTTAAACATTTTTATGCAAAATATATTATAAACTAAAAAGTTAAAGAGCATGGTATTTCGGTATTCACAGAGTTGATTGATATTAATTGTGATATATCAATGAGCAACATTATCTAAACTACAAAATCTATATAGTTATTCATTTCAGCAAAAAATTACCCGAAGTTAGTTCGACCTGTAATTGTTTTGTAATAATTTTGTTGAAATGCTAAATAAATGATATACCTAATTGAATATTCATGTATTCTTTTTGATAATATTCAATCTTATTATATCTAAATTCAATCTTTGTGCACAATTTATGTGTTGTGTACTATTAGTTAATATGTTATAACTATGTAAACGTATACATCATGAGAAACTCAAAAAGTCAAATAACTTAAAATTTAATAGCTGTTCCCTCTTTTATTAAGTTCTAGGATCACTACTCTGTATGTTCATATGCTTTGTTTTGCGAAAATAATCATTTATCATGTTTAAATTACAAAAAGTATTTCATACTCTAGCCTATAGAGGAATAGTCCTCTGGTTTGTAGCCTAAATATATTTAAGGTCAATGATGTTATAAATACCAGTTTATTAGAATTAAGCTAAACTAATCATCTAGATACTATAGGTTTATCAATAACCGATGCAAACAGTTTGATTTTGGAGTACATATTGGATATGAGAAGATATAGATGATTTGTGCTTAGAATTAGTATCGAAAAAAAGCGAAGAAGAAAATATGCTTTATAGCCAATAATGTTTTGAGATATGTAGTATTAAAATCAAAATTCACGATACGTGTAGCTATCTTATAGTTAACATTATCGTTATCATAGCGAAGTTCAAAAACATCTTATCACTTGGTAGGTTTTCAAAGAAAATACCGAGCATCGGTGTTAAAATAAATACTTTAATAATATTTAATCTACGAGGTTTTCTATGTACTTATTATGTATATACATATTGAATACAACGTACGTCATGTATTTTGAAGTGATAACTAAAAAATCACGGCCACTTTTAAAGCATCAGAATTTTTCTTGGAAAGCCATGTAAATGCAAGAATTGACGCAACGCTTTGTTTTTCAACAAGTGACCTACGTAATTATAATACTATAATCGGGTCCAAGTAAAATGTGAATTGTAAAGAAAGAGCGGTCCGAGATTACATCGGTATCCAATAATTGAATTAATAATTGGACATTGTATACTTGCAACTTTTTGTTTGATTTTTTTTAGCAAACGGACTAGCTAAGTGTGTATTTATATCTTGCCAACGTTAACTTTTTTCTGATAAATAAATAAATTAATATGTATTTATTATCGTTTGAAAAACTCTTTTTTTACGTTAAAATTTAAAAAAATGAATTAATGCGTCCTCAGTAGATAACTGGGCAGCGCATCCACCTAGCAATGTGATGGTCGCAAGTTCGAATTCCGCAGCTGGTCATAAAACAATGAAATGTTTATTAATTTGTATTTATAGCCAGGGCATGGACACAAGTAGTTGAGGTAATAATTATCATTTATTATTCGCTCAAAAACTTTTGCTCTATTCAACTAGCCCAAAAGTATTCGGAATATCGTATTTTCGGATACCTTCGTAACCTTTTTCATTTCTCCAGCAGGCTTCAGGTTTCATACTCATTCAAAATTTGAGAGAAACATGTATACTATTGTATGTTTTCAGTGTTATGTATATCGCTTCGTATTAGTAAAATACATATACGAGTGTCAATATTAAAAGTTAGTTTGATAGTGCTGAAATTTGAAGTATAATATAATATTGCTAACACTAGTTTGTGCGCAAGATGCAACTAATTTCCATCGTTGACGTTTATCCATACAATCGCGCAAAGTGAATACGTTGATTTGGCTTACTTCTTTCATTAAATATATATATATATATCAAATACACACTATTATAAATAAAACATTTATATATATATATATATACTCGTGTAGCTTTTTACATTTAATAATTCGAATGCCTTAAAAAACAACAGTAAAAACGTTTTCTTCTTAGATTTTTATTCATTTTTAATTTTACATATTTCATATACGCTCAAGGTTACGTGAAAATACAATCTTATATATTTAAAATATGAATTGTAATATGTAATAAGTAGGTTTAAAGTATATTCAAAAACAAATAATACAAAAAACATGCATTAGCGTTAAAAAGTCCGGCTAGCTCTGGAAAAGGCCTACAAAACTCATTCAAATGTAATATACCTAATTTTGAAGTAATTTATAGAATATAATCATTATTTTTGTATTGTTTGAGAGATACTAGATATAATGCAAAATATTTATGAGCACAACGCATATCAGAGTGTTGCAAAGTGACAATTATAAATCCAAAATCATTATACAGTAAGAAAGTGATAACACTGTTTTAAAAAAAAAATATAATTAGATGTTTCCACAATATGACATCAGCATGATCGCAACTTTAGCAATTATGATAATAAAAAATACACTTTTACGGTAAATGCCACAAATATATCGAATTTGAAAAGTAGAAGGATATTTTAAATATGCTTTATTGATTTATTATATATTTCTTTAAATTAAATAAGTTGGGTTAACCTTTTGATTTTATGCTACAGTATTTGGCATAGCCAGGAGTCGCTGTCAGTTGGTTAAAGTTATTTAATAGTACTTTCATAAAGCTATCGTATATAAATATTAATATTTTAACTGGATTCAAACGAAAGATTCATGATTATGATTGGTGATTACTAATAAATTATCAATCCTTCCTAATAATATCTAATAAGGCATTGCAGCGACGATACATCATTACATTTTCGTAGATATGTGCAATACTAATCTGAATTTCGAAGAGATGATATATAAATTAGGTTTATGTTTTAAAATGCTTAAAGTTAGCGTGAGATAAATTCATCCAGTTTTAAAACGCAGCTCCTTATACAAAAAAGAGGTTAAATTTTGTTATATATTAAAATGTGTACGCTCAGTCCCAAGCAAAACAATATAAATTAAAGCTATAGGTAATTGAATGTATGAATATTGACATAAAATATAATGATCCATCAAACTAGCCGCAATTAAGTAATTGTTATTAGTCCAATCTTATTAAAATATATCTATTCCTCGGGATATCGCAAACCGCGAGAGGCCGTCGAAATTTCTATTGGTCGACAGCAAAACAAAGTTTTGCAGAAGTACGCGGCAACGCAAAACACATATTATAATTATTATCATAAGGATTCAAGAGAATTTAAAATGCCTTCTAGCAGAGAATTTACAACATATATCGAAGAGTTTGTAATATGTATATATATATATATAGAAAGTGAACTCTCAATTGAAATATTGTCAATTACAAATCAAAAGCTTAACGAAACACACCATTTTTCCATGCGCCTTTAAAGTGCTCAGTATATTTCGCAGTGATCGTCACAAAAACAATATAAATCAATACAACATAAACCGGTGAATCACGGATATCCGTTTTTTTTCAATTCCAACGATTATTTATTTGTACAAGCACAGCTGAATTAATAACTGCCATTATTGTTTCCCTAATATAGCAATGTTGATAATGTTATCACTACAAGTATATCGATTGAATGTTATTATAAATAAATTTCTTTGTGTTGTACACATAAGGACTTGATGGAAATAATTCAATATTTTATTGATATATCCGTGTACTATGTATTAAAAGTGCTCAAACTTAGCGAGAGTAAGATCACTTATAAAATTTAAGAAATAGGTAGGTCAAACATAATAAATAGTTCAATGCAGGTGTTGACAATCCATAACATGTGCTCAAATGCCACATTTTTATTAATTTGAACAATTGGACATTTTGCTGACACGGCCAAGTGTATTGAACGTTTTTACCAGATTATGAGACTTTTTACCAGTTTTGACAAAATCGTAATATCTTCTCTCTCAAATAGTTAACCGCTGCTAAATATATAAACGAAAATTTACTCAAAATTACCACATAATACATTTTTCTGAAACTCTCGCATGCCAGCCAAAATCCACGATGGCTTAATTTATTTTGTATTTTTTTAATAAAACATAATAAGGATAAATGATCTCGTGCGTTTTAAATGCTCGGTTGTTTATATAGTCAATCAATATTTATTTCCGAATAATATGAACAAAAATACATATATCATATCACCTTTTGCGAAATTCAAACCGGCTGCAATTTGTTCTTATTATTCTACTTCAAGCTAACCTAACCCCATTAGGTTAAATAAGTGTGAATGTATGGAAAGTACGACTGTCCATATGAACAAGAGGCCCTAAATTTCTGTATATTCAATATAATAATCCATGAAGACCTTGTGTAAATTTTTTGTGAGGGGCTAAAATTTCAAGCTTCAACACTGGGTAATATGATGTCAATATGATTTTTTTATGTTTAACCTCCAATGATCTTATTCTGTTTATAGTCTTTTCCCATAAATTTGACATTTACAAAGGAGACGTAATACGTATATACAAACTAAAACTAGATTCCGAAACAAATGTAAATTGATATCCATAATATTTTTTATGTATTAGTTCCGACAAAATTGCAGTTCATAGTAGCCAGAGACATTACTTTCACATAAGTTAAATATTTATACATACAGACAATTTTCGAAAATGTATAGAAAAAAATATTCATAATCATTGAATGAAAACAAGCTAAGGTGCACACTCGCTAGAAAAAAATGAAGTCGTGCCAACCATGAGGCTCCAACCCAGTCAACTGGATATTGAAAACACACAAAAAATACCAGTGCATAGGGAGCATTTGTAAATTATCATGAGCGAGAACATTTACTGATTTGTTATAAAAGAACACGAACATTTTTACGACGCTTCTCGTTTTTTCCTTTAGAAAAATAATGCAGCCACTGATATTTAAACACCTCTCTGTAATTTTTGCATGAGAGCCGAAAATGTACGGCTCCGAGTAGTTACCGCGCACAGTAATAATGGCTTATTACTTTTTTCCTTAGTACCATAATAAATTGTCTTTTATTTGTATTTAATTTTTACATTTATGTATCTGTGTACTCTTGTCGATTATGAACTTTGTGAATGTTTCGATTATTATACAACTAATCTGCATTCGTATTCAAAAAACTTGCCACAGAAGTTAACCGTAGACATCAATAATATTTTATTCGATACACACTCATTTAAAACATGCTCATTAGATAAATCTGATATAATCGCGTCGTAAATCTCAATAGAACATTGAATAAAATTATTAAGTAGGCATTGGGCTCTGAAATATCTAATATCTGCGGTTATTGCCTCGGGCATTTTGAATGATATTAAAAAAAGCAGGTCAATATTTTTTCTTTATGATATTTGCAATAAAAATCGAACGCCAGAAGAATTAGACCAACATACGAGTATACGGAGAGCATATTAAAATGTAGTCGAGTTAACGATGCAACGTTTTAACATAAAACTTTAAGCGAAAACGTTTCACATTATCCACTGAACGATCGTTTAATTGTTTTAAAACTGTTAGCCAAGATATCAGACATTAATATATTGCTTAATGTCTAGATTTCAAAAGTTTGCTTGAACCAGAAAATGAGCGCCAACTAAAAAAATTCATATACAAATTTATTCAAACTTATTCTTACTTTGTGTGATAATATGTATGACTAAGGTCGTCTGCACACGGAGCTACTCAAAAGAAACTGATGACTGACGCAAACCACCAACCAGTCCGCCATGCGTCAGAATCTTTGTAATTGAAAGACACTGCAGACTGCGCTACTTGTCACTAACCAGTCAAATTACAAAGATTCTGATTTATGGCGTTGTGGTTGGCGATTTGCGTCAGTGATCAGTTACTTTTAAGTAGCTCCGTGTGCAGACAGCCTAATAGAAATAATATTCACGTTTACATAGAAACAACTTGAAAAAATAACTACATTCGAGTTTTTAAATATTTGGAGACAAACGAATCTCAAGACAAAGTGAAAAAAACAATTTGTGAGTTTTAACGAGAGATTTAAAATTGATTGGCACGTTTATGTAAATTACTGTCAAGCTCGGATGGAAAATCATGCATCGTATAGTGGCGTTTTTTTTACTGAATTATTATTTATTTTTAAACAGTTCATAAGAAGTGGAAACAAAGTAGATCAATAATATTTCTTTAGCTTTACGAGTAACTAAAATGATAGTTCAGATAATCGTAGATCCGGTAGCTAGTCACATTTTTTCCAATGTTTGTTTCTTTGTATTTATATTCGAGACATGAACCCAGGTAATTAAACAAATAATTACTATTATAGTAAAAATAGCTATAAAAAAGTAATTTCATTGGAAAAGTTCCATAACGCTGTCTTATAGCAGATATGGAAATATTATTACGTATTTAATTGTTATACGTACTTTTAAACACGTACATATATAACACAAATTAGAAGAGATTGAACAATTTTATTGTAGAGAACCATTCAGTAAAGTGTGACCCCCTGCATTTAATATGAAGAGGGGCCTAATCGCTAAAACCTGTTAAAGATAAAGTTTCTATGTCTATCGAGAGAACTGGTGTATTTATATGGACAAAGTTATAACACCTGGTCTTTAAAATCGTGAGAGCTATGACAATAGCAAAAGTAGCGAAGAGTGTTTCCTTTTCGATTGACGTGTGATTTACTCATATATTATATATAATATGTTGAACAAAAGATGTAACGAACAAATCCAACCAAAAATCGGGGCCCCTAAGAATTTACTTATTGCATCTAGGGCATCTAGGCGTTAACGCGTCTCTGACATCACGAAAAAAAGTAACTAAATACTTTTATAAGGAATACGTATAATGATCTTATGTCATATTAATTGCCAGTCGTGTGTTTTGATTATTACGTCACCTGTTGTCTCAAATTATTGTGTCATTTAAATAATCTAAGCTAATGTCTATGTACTCGTATGTCTAAAATTCGCACATAATTATCGTAATAGTGTTATCAGTCATACATAAAGTAAATATTTCTTATTGCAGTTAGTAACGTCGTAATCTTTTCTTAAACATTAATTTTACGTCTTCGCACATTACACTAAAAATATTATATATATTAGATAAATGTCATCATTTTTGGAATAAAATGTACACGATATTTACCGAGTTTACAAAGAATTCATTTAGTTTGAGGATCCATTACGAATACATTTTGATGACATTTCAATCAATGCAATTGTTTAAAATAACAAATAAAAATTAATACAGGTTAAATCTCGTTATATATTTCATGGAATCGCAAATGTTACTTCGTTATATAGAATAGAGGAAAAATTGTATAAACTTGTTCATCACTTATTGGATATATTTATTACATTTACTACCCACGATATACTGAAATTCAGTCAAATGAGTTTTTAAATGAAAGTCATTACGATTTTACAGACAAAATAATTATACTGAAATTTCGATTCCTTCGGAATTCATTATAAACGAGATTTAATCTGTTTTAATTTTTTCTTATGTCATAAATTATTGTTTTTGATTGCATACTCTTGGCATATTATTATATAATCATATTGATGTTTCTCGGACTGTACTGTATGAAACATTAATTTCACAAAATAATATAACACTATTCGTATATTTTTTTAATTTTCCTTAAGCGAAAAACATTTATTGATAAGATTACTATTATTATTATTATTTCTTTTATGCTTATCAACCGATTGATTGTTGATAATAGATACGTTCCTAGCAAATCTTGATTAAGATTAAAATATTTTTTGCCACGTTATATTTCAAATTATTTTATGAAATGAATAAACACATAATCAAATTATCAGTACTTTTCTTCAGTACATCCAAATCTAGTTAACGCAGAGCATTTCAGGGTTTTCCGGAAATTTGGTGGGCGTCGTTGTATTTTTCAGTGCAAAATTATAGGTATAATGAAAAATGTAGATTAAAACAGTGTCATGGTTTTATACCACCGAGAAAATTGGTTGATGTTAATAGCGACCCAGGTGCGAAATTGTAGTACCGACGATTCGGAGAATTATTAATTATTTATCATTTAAAAGTTAACCGAAGTCATTGCGCCCGCTGACACATGCCGCATGAGACCATTGATAAACTTAATTCAAACTTATCTGCATTCTTAAAATTATAATTATTTTACACATTACATCATAGCCTTTCAGTTATTGGCACAAACACTCGCATTATTGTGAGATATTGTTATTTATTTTATTTATAACGATAAAAAAGGCACTTGCGTGTACCGTGGATCTGCAAGTATAAATATGTCGACAGTTATCTGAGGGCATTACGTGTAGACCTGAAAGTCATTTCTGTGATTTTATACACTAATGAGGATATAGTGGGTACTTGACTTACGCAGTTAATTCGTTCCAAAAAAATCGCATAAGTCAAAAATCGCATAAGTAGAGAAATACTACTTATTCGATATGTATTTAATATAAATATATTCCCCCCCAAACATCCAAATGATACCTAAAATAAATATCATGACGTCTCCTTGTATGTATACAATATGTTAAATTAAAATAATAATACTATAAAAATTATATCGATAATGGAAGATTATTTTTATTACGATATTTCTCAACCTCGTGGACAAAATGATTAAAAAACCAGTCATTGAAAATTTTCCTGGTCATCCATGCCTTT
>JAPMAE010000863.1:0-10671 GCA_036584705.1 Rhyacophila sp. 25_7 | reverse complement strand
AAGATATTTGTCGATAAATCCTATAACAAATATTTTTTTAATATGTCAACCAGTTGCCGGCAGAACATCGTAAGCAGCAATTGGACGATTTCCGTTTTTTTATCGAATACGTTCAAAATAGATATCCGCACGGTATCAAGTTTTTATCAACACGTATCTATAGTAAGTTACAAAATAATATACACAAATTTATAATTTAAAAAGTATTTTGAACAATATACTGAACGATCTTTGTCTGTGGGAGATAAATGCACAGCAAACGGCATACATTGTCAGCGAGACAGCATTTTTAATTAAACCCGTCCTTTAATTAAATCGCGATAACAGCGCACCCCGCGGCCGCAAATGTCGCCGATTATTTTTTATTCGTCGCATTCCGATGGCGGGAAATTGATTTCACGGAAAAGTCCCTGCGGAGGCAATCAAACGCTCAACTCTTCGGAAAATGTGTGAAACGCACGCTAACGAGGATCGACTTGCAATTGTGAGGCCTTTTTAAAATCCGGCGGGAAATCTTCAGAAATTTAAAACCGCCGAAAGAGTTTGAATCGTTTGAAATACGGTGGGACAACAGACTGCCAGACAGCCAACGTAAGCACACTAAAATGATTTAGCTAACGAACTAAAACTATGTACGTTAAACACGGTTTTTGATTTCATTCAACAATGTTTTAAATCCAAAGATATTAACATGATCTATACAAAGATATTATCTTATTCCAGTAGGCTATACATAATTACGTATAAAATTCTCTTTTTATTTCAATATAATATTTTTCCACTGAAGATTAACGGTAGAAAAAATAGTTATATCTTTATATTTTTGCTACCCCGTGAACCGTCATTCAGCCATTTGTTTGTGAATTGCGGGCTTAAGTTCCACATATGCTCTGAGATGGAGCATAGGGGATTTTCATAGCGTGAAAAAATTCCTAACATTTATTTTTTTACGAGTAATAGTTATTAATTATTAACTCAACCGTTTCGGTTTCATGTCCTGGCTACAATACAAATGAATAAACATTTGAAAAATTTTATGAGCAGCATGGATCTTGAACCTGTGTCCCCGTTTGCTATGTGTACGAGCTATTTATTCACTAGCCTAACTACTCTAAGGGCTGATAAAAAATAATGTTTCTATTTATAAGCAGAATGATAAAAAAATGTTTTCTTCTGAATATTTGCATACTCTGTTAGCAGTGGATTTGCACTTTTCTCTAATAAATATAATATAAAAGTACTTCTTTTTACCATTTCTGCTTTAAAACAAAACATATGGATCTTCACTATTTAAAGATTATTTTTAGCAGTTTTTTCTAGTAATTATTGTCAGCTATAGTTTCGAAAAATTTGGTTCACATCTTAGTTTCAAATGAATATGAAAAAACCTGCTTGATTTGCCAGCTACGAAACTTGAACCCGCGACTTTCGGCTCATTACTTGGATGGGTTATTATTTACGTGAGTAATAAAAGTATGAAGTATTAATACATAGCAATCAAACAATAAATTTAAAATTTCTTTTTTAAAAGGTAAACTTAGATTATATGTTCTATTTTATTGTCTACAATGCTTTGAAATAAAATACTTGAATTTTTAAACAATAGTATTATTTTAAGAATGTTTTGCATACCAGATGTAAGATAAAACTTGCAATTCACATAGTTATAGCTATATAAGTGGTTACTGAATTATTGTAGGCAAAAATGTCATAAATAAAATAATTCGTAGTACGTTATATTAAAATTCATTTGAAAATGATATACTCGTATGTTACTCGTAATTAAATGTCAACTTTACTTACTTATAGTATTAGTATTTTGTATTTTTTTATTTATACCTATAATCATAAGAGGTTTATTAAAGAAACGTAAGTTTTAAGTTTGTTTATTATATTATAAAAAGCAACTTACTTTGTTCTTTCGATAAAGACTAAATCTCGTATGTCAACATTTAAAATAAGACTCAGCGCAATGTTGGTTTTCAATTTGAAAAGCCTCGAATACAACAAGACAAAAAGGGGCGCAAAAGGAGGCAGTGTACGTAAAAATTAGGTAGTAGCTTCTTACAGAAGACGAGTTGAGCACAGAACGAATTCATTTTGAGGCGGTATTGAAATGTTGAGTAGCAATTCGGCTGACTCCAGACTACCACTACGGAGTCGCTATTTTTCTTGGCAACAACAAGTTTGATTGGAAAAGTTGGAAGAAAACGGCGCTGGCAGGTGAATCAATAAGCCCGTGCACCCCTGCGGGATAAGTGTGTGTGTGGGAGTTGATCGTCGATATACACGCGCCGATACTTTACCACCTCATCGATAAGGCCAATAGAGTTAATTTCGGTCATTTATTTTGCTGACAGAATTTATTTATTAATGAAATAAAATAGTAACAAAACTCAGTGGTGATTTCTAATGATTTTACATGTTTTTTTTACGTTTACATGAAAGATTATTTGAATTAAAATTGCTTTGTTTGAAATTTAAATACATTTAAAAAATGAATTATGTACATTCAAACAAAAAAATCTTTTTTATTATGTATATTTATTCAACATGGATTAGGTTTAGCTAATTGTCTGTCCATTGCTCTCTGTAGTGGATAGTATATCAAAATATTTTTTTCATTTGTATTTATTGTCAGGACAGGGCCAAAATAGTTGAACTAAGAATTTACACCAATTACAATACTTGTAAAAAAAAACAAGTTTTAAGAAAAATTTTATACTTAGAAGGTTCTATATGCCCTATCTCGAATATAAGGCATGGAATAAAAAACAGCTTTTTGCTTTGAATTAACTGTGAATTTGCGCTTAACTTAATCCGTTAACTTCTTTTAACTAGTATTTTTAAAATTATAACACCAATTTTGTGTAGATAATATTTGATGCAAAAAATTGGAAATTACATTGATTTAAAGTATTTCTTTACTCATAAATGTCAGTATTTTCTTTTAAATAATAACACAATTATTATTTATATTTTTACAAATATATTTTCTTTTAAATTGTGGCCGGTGTTACCTATTACAATATTTTTAACTGAATTACAATTAGAATAGTACATAAAAATAAATTATTTAATAATGGATATACATCTATAGTTTACATTTCTTCAATAATTTACGTTTCTGTTTTAAAGTAACAGATAAATGTGGCACAAGTTGATGTTTTTCTTCAAACTAGATCGATTTATAAATAGTCTCAAATATAATATATTATGTTTTAATGGACCTGTCACACTGGCCTCCATATATCTCTGTAAAAATGTACAACATGAGTGTTTAGGTACTTCTATGAGAAAAGAGGAAGCCATTGATAGGCTAGTTTCCGCCTGAGGGCCTCTCATGGGGAAAAATACTGCGCCAATTCACTGCATGTCTGCCAACTACAACCGTATGACTTATACACTACCATTCTAAGAGGTACGTGTTTTTACTGATCTAGTGAAGGCCAACTATGTGGGTATCGCACTTGGCATTTAAAATTAATATTTATATGAGAAAGTTTTTTAAAGATAATAATTATTAAACAATTATGTATCAAGTTATGCTAAACGTTAGTTACATTTTCACATTCATTTTGAAAACGTAAAATTTTTTGATCGCTAGTTTTTTTAGTAATTTAATTTTTTTATTTTTCTCTGTCTGAAATTGTGAATTGGCATTTTGTAACAGTAAGATCAAATCAGACCGAACATTAAATGTATATACTAAATACAGAAACTATAATAATTAATATCTAGTTAACATCATACATAAACTATGTAAGAAGATTATATCTACAAATGCTCTAGTTAAATCAAAAATTATAGTTTTTCTTTGATTATTGAAATCACGAAAATATTTTTAGTAATTTAGCAAGGAAACAACATATGCTGTCTATATATCCCAGCCAAAATGCGTTTCATGGGGGAAAAAAAATTGTCACTATTGTTATTGTGTCTTCATCATAACAAATGATTTTGTAGCGGGTGTTTCAGACAGATATACAACACTACACCAATCCATCCTACAAAAATCAACCAGAGTGACACGTATAAACTATATTCTACATAAAAATGTACTAATTCAAACAGTTTTAAAAAATTTAAACCTTTTAAACAAAGTCAAAAGATTAATAACACATCAAATTTTATTCATTAATTTTAAATAACTGTGAAGGTCAGTGAGTTTTAGCGGTGAAAAGGGTTTGCTGTTTTTATTAAAAACTAGCATTATGTAAAGTTCTCACATAAATAGCTTTAGAATAATACCCAGTTTAATCGCTCAGTGCTTTGTTTTTAAGACCCCTAATATTTAACAGTATAATTGTAGGTATTAGCTTTTGTTAACATCAATTAATCACTTACATGCCTATTATAATTTAAACGTTTTTTTGACATATTTTTATAAAACTTTCTCGAACTATACAAATTACTATTTCTCTGAGTTTAAAAATATTTTTTAATAAAGAAAGAAATTACCTACCGATTTTTTTAATGCACCACATTAAAATGCTTAAATATATTAGGGTCTAGGAACAAATCTCGTAATTGGCAAAAATATACACGTTTTTTCGTGTAAATTTGAGACCAGAACATCGATCGAATTGGTTGAGCTAATATCTGCCAACTATTACTCTTTAAAAAAATGATCAAAACAATCAAAACTAGATGAATACCCATATACTCCGTATCAAATTGGATGTGGTTAAAGAAAAAAAATATGTATACGTATATTATTTTGATATATTTGAAAATGGGTAAATATATCGTGATTGATTTGGTAGTACTTTTTTAATTGCGATAATAAGTTTCATGCCACGCTGTCTTTGAATATTTATGTACCATACAAAATCAATTTAATATTTGTAAAGGCTCCATAATTAAGGGTAATGATTATATTTTATACTTAAAATTGACCCATTTAAATTGTATTATCTTTTGTGTATACATTTCATGTTTTTTTATGATAATACAGTTATTTTTATACAATTAAAAAAAACTATATTTCAATAATCTTCCTTATTCTGTCTATTGCAATATTAGTTGCCAACGTAATAAGCATTACATAAACATGGTATAGTATGTAAGACTATCTAATAATTTTAATACAATGGCTTTTTACCAATATTTTTTATAAATTAAATGACTTTATTACGTCATTTACTTGATTATTATTTTATATTTCAAAGAACAAAAGTTATTTTATAACGAACAGATTAATTTATTCAATATAATATACCACACTAGTAACGTTAACATTAAAAGACAAATTTTAACATTTAAGTGAACTACAACAATAATACGAGTATAAATGAAAAGTATTTTTAAAAATGTGTTCGTACTCCTAAATCAATATTAGTAATATCAATACAAATCACACGTTAAAATAATCTAGATTGTAAATTGCACCAAATTTAATACTTTTAAATACAATATCATATTATAATTTCATTTTACCTTTTTATATATTAAATAAAATAGATTTTTCGTAGTATGATAATTTTTTTAAACGTGCATGATTTATATGTTTCAATATCAAATAATTCTTTTAAATATCAAATGGTTTAGAACTACTGGGCTAGATTATTCTTCATTCTCATCTACGAGGAAGTTCAGTTTTCAATGCTACTGAAAAATAAAAACTCTCTAAGATATGTATTAAACAAATTCATCACAATGAGATTTTTTTTTTTAATCTATCTCAAGTATGAATTTAAAGATTATTTTTATTGAAATCATTTGTTCATCAATATGTTTGTTGACCGTATTGTTGAATGTTTACTAACTTTTAGGCTGAGTCAAAATGTATTTGTGTTTAATGTATGAAATTTAAACATTTATTTCAATTATACAAAACTTATTATTCTAACAATAACATGGCGCCAATATAATTATATTTTATCCATCGATAACTTATATTTGATCACTTTATTAATAAAGCATATTGGTGAACTGAAGAGTATTCGGAGGAGCGCTTTCCTTATTAAATTTGATTTTAAAGTAAATTCTCATATCAAACCAGAATCAAGTTACGATTTCATTTAAAGGTAGCTTAAAAGTATTATTAAATAAAAGATTTCGTTGCTATTTGAAATTCTTTGTATGATACATTTATTTCGGATACATTATAAAAAGAATTCTGTCAATTTTTCATTTACACTCAGACAATGCTTAAAAAGCAAGTATTTGATATATATAAATTATTATTGCAAAATTGTATGAACGATTTTTCGACTATTGCCCTACTCAATTCATACGTGTTTACACTTTACAGTTTACAGTTTACACTTTTCTTTCTACATTCTAATTTTGAATGATTTTTTTAATATCATTTAATTTTTATTACTTTTTACCGTCATTTATTTTATTTCAATTTTCTTTCGTTTGTTGTGAACGGCGTATTTTTAAAATGACACATTTTTATAATTATGCAAAATTATATTAAAGTTTTAAGGAAATTCATTTCATTTCCGTAGCATCAAAAATTTAAAATAACTCAGATATAAGCAAGCTTTTTTTTCAATGTATTGGCAATCGACCTCTTTTGAACCATACATTTTATACGTTTCATAGATGTTATGATAGAGATATTCTATTATTATATAAGAATAAAAAAACTCTTAAACATAGTCTTAGTTCATATTTCACGATAGCTACTATAAATAAATTATTACCAAACATTTTATTAACGATCAAACAATGGACACTCGACCAATTTTGTAGGCTTTGCATAATGTCATGTACAATGCCTTAAAGGCAAGCCAATTTATATAGATGGGTAACGTAGTTACGAGTAATTGCAATAAACTTTATAGATAAAAAATAACGGAGCTTTAAAAAGCATTCAATTTCTGGGCAGCTTCTAGATAATATATGAGAATAACATTACGAGAAATGCAGACTATCTGAAGGTGTAACACTACTGACAGGAGAAAAATAGAGACAAAATGTTATTGTAGATATTATGCAGTCAGTCAGTTATTGATCAAAATAGATCGTAGTACCATATAAATCTTAACTCATTACATTTGTATCTGGGAAGAAAACTACACCATGTCAAGCGTGGCACTGTTTTACTACGTCTATTCAAAGTCGTTTTCGTGTCGCTTTTCTTGGATTGTAAATAATATATTGCACTATTTCTTTCGTTATATTCTTTTCTAGTGGGGTTACAACATAATTGAGTATTTCACTTGAAAGAGCGCCGCAGATATATTACACTTTGTCGATATCTCAAATTTGTCGAATTTAACATAGTGTAATTTACCGCCCAGGTATCCTATATCTTAGAATTTTTTGAAATATAAATAAAAGAAAATTGTTTTTCTTTCTTAAAATGATATCAATCTGCCGGCATATGAAAATCGTGTGTTTTGGTCAGTTTAATAGATATTAGGACATAATTTATTTTAACGTATATCCGAAAGGAAAATATTCTTTAGTAGATTTGAAATGAAATCCGGTACCTAATATTTTCATAAAGAAGCTTTAACTATTCCAGTTTCTTTTATCAAGTCGCAAACAATGAGTAGACTCATTTTGTTTTCAGCAAAGCAGACCACTCCAAACTTTTCCATTATTTTACCTTTTCTTTTCGCCTAATATTCTTTATTCGTATTTCATTTATTTTTTACCATTTTATCGACAAAAAAGTATGAAAAATGTTTTTATACTTGCTTATTGTTTTTATTCACTAATTATACTTACAACTAATTTAACTACTTTAATGCATTTAATACACATAGTAAAAATGTGTTTGTTTTTATAAATTCATTGATATATTAAACAAATCAAAATTATCAGTAATTTTAATGAAATCAAAGTAATAGTCTTTCTATCGTTAAATTTAGGTATTTTCATATTATAATGGACTGAAAAACTTTTATTCTCATATTGATGTGACAAATTGATGTTCTCTAAATAATTTTCTCGAATTCTAAAAAACAAAATAAAACTCTATCAATTGAGCATGGTTTATATTTTTTTGTCAAATATCAATATCTCAGCACACTTAATTGGTTTATACATCATAGATTGTTTATAATATATTTCGTGTAAAAAACTGTGTTACAATTTCATCAAAGTAGTTTTTCTTTACTAATTGGTAACAAAAAATTCTTAAATATTACTTTTTTTTAATTCACTGATAAGGGTCATTTTATGTTTTTTTTTTTTTAAAAAATACCAAATTGTCATTTTAATTATTTTATTGCCATATTAAAAACAAATTTAATGGTTATATTAAAACTTTTTCCTTGTAATCGTTTTTCAACCCTTTAATTTATTAATTATAAATAAAATTGATTTAAAATTATACTTTATTTATTGAAAATATCTTTATATATGAAACCGGTATTGATTTATATACACATTTTTTCTATAAAAAATATTTAAAACTGTGTTGTTATTTTAATAACAATTAATTCTATTGCCCAACTTTGATCCAAAATTGGTCATATAGCTCTATTATTTTATAAATATTACCAAATACCAGCAATTTAATTTCTACTAAATCTAAATAAAGAGTGTTATTTGGTATAATGGATTTTTAAACAAGAGTTTTTGTTATTTAACAATATAGAACTAACAAAATCAAATTCAACTTTATATTTATTGATATATATTTAACAGGTAAATGAATGTTAAATCATTTAAAAATCTTCTAGAACTATAAGAAACTTTTCAGTGAAAATTACAAAAAAATTTTAATGGTTTTATTTACAACACATTCTGTTGTTTTGTATTTTTTTGTAATATATAAATTACTATGAGTTTTTTGAGAATTCAAGAATGACAATATGGGTATATTTTTTCGTACATGTTGGAAAGCCGCGTTTCTCAGCTTATCTTTCCGAGAATCTAAAATTCTTTTTTGTGCTTTGGGCATTTTCTACGTCAATTTATTGTTTATACAACTTATGTTTACGATTTTACGAACGCATTGGTCATACAACGCAAGAGATAAAAAAATGAATTGGGCAAGATAAATAAAATTATGATCGCGAGATACCGAAGATGAACCACTTAGATTCTTATTAAGATTTTGAACGAACAAAAATACGGATGAGTTCCACGTATAAATTTTCGAGATTTTTTTCAGAAAGAAAAGTTTGGGTTAAATGACTTTTTGGTTTCTTTTGTACGTGATGCGAATCAAACTATTTTATTATTTATGTCATAATTATTTTTCACTTAACAGAATCGATAGTAGAATAAACGGTTTACAAACAACATTGATTAAAATTCGTTTAAAATATATACTCACGCACAGTCCTTATATACGATAAGTCCTTTATCACGATAAAAATTATATATTGTATTGTATTCGGCTTGTTATTACTAAAAGTTGAGTATTTTAAGTAAATTCATTATTGAAATAATAACGTTCTATATACATTTGTAAAAAGCAAAGAACGGTTTTGTCTATTATAACATTTTCAAATTATGTATTACTTAAAATATATTGTGATACCAATAGAATGGCTATTAATTGAATATTGATGAATTGTTAAATAAATACTTGTAATTTTAATGGTTTTTAAGTTACCACATTCTAAAAAATGTAATAATTAACATTTATACCAATTTTAAAAAGCAATAAATTCTTTAAACTAATTTTCTGTCCACATTCTGTAAAAAAAATCTTGATTGACATTTCATGAAGACTTTTAAAAAAAAATCACTTATTTATTGATATTTTCATAAAATAACTTTGTGAAAAATGACTTTAAATTATTTTTTTGTATGTAATTTTCTTTTTTTTTGGGTAATTTTACACCATAATGCTACATAAAATTTGCTTTATTATACTATAGTGTCAGATCAATAATTGTTAAAAATTTAGGCTTAAAAATCATTAAATATTATATATAGAACGTTCTTTATTTGACGATCTTTTTTAAATCAATTTGATGATATAGTCATTTATCAAATAATATCCAAATATTTAATTAATTATTTTAATTTTCTATAAAATTATTATATGTATATACGTTTGATTGTTTAACTTAATTTGCTAATGTTATAAATATAAGACCAATATGTTATAAAATTAACGTAACTAATGATATATTGTCTTATTTACTAATCTCACTTCACTATCAAACTAATTCACAAACAACTAGCATTCAAAACACATACAAAATAATATCGCTACGCAAACAAATTACCTACGCACAGCACATTTGGGTCCAAATTTTCTGGCAGCAATATTGGCTCTACGCCGTAGAATTTAGATTGTACACCATAGCGTGTATGCAACTAAAATAGACTCGGTATCCACGCCTTGTGGAATCAAATCGAGTCCACTCGAAATAATGTGATAATTATGGCTTCGCTGGCACTCACTATGCAATTGAGCCTGCCAAGTGATTCCGAAGAGGCATAATCGGGCATTATCTTGTGTCTGAATATCTTCGCTATTGGATTTTCAGACTTGAGTATGAAAATCGTCACCGATTTCATATTTGTAAATACCCCAAAAATATAAACTAAATTTTATATACAATACAAAGATTTTGAACAATCATTTTATTACACAAATTATTCAGCATTTTAATGATTTTTTGTTTAAATTTTAAATAAGATTATTACATAGTTCTATTGTATAAAAATTATATCTGAACTCTCTACTTAAGTGGCCCCTAGACGATCAATATTATACTCAATATACTGCTCAATAATTGATAT
>JAPMAE010000862.1:1780-19667 GCA_036584705.1 Rhyacophila sp. 25_7 | reverse complement strand
CCGCCCCTGGCCGCCCAGCTTTATCGACCAATCGCGCAGGATCCGCTTGCGCGCTCCCGAAGCCGGAAAAACGCAGCGTCGACGCGTGCAAGACGAGAAAAATAGAAAGAAAATTAATGCTATGGAAATTTATACATAAATTTCCATATACAAAAATGTGCTGTTTATTTCTCTTAAATTATCAACATGTAATATTATTCTTTTGTAATACATACACTATTAAACGCCAAGTCGAAAAAAAAATATGGATATTCAAAATGAAATATCTGATGGATTGAGTTAATGACTAATTAAAAATTGTACTTATAAAATATGTTCACTCATACAGCACAGTGTACGAGTATATGTCCTCAATATTTTATCTTTTGGATAGATTATAAATTTTGATTTCACCTAGAATTATTTCATAATAATTATATTGATTCTTTTTGTATTAAATTACCAACATGACTGAATAAAAACCTATTATTATACTTAACCGAAGTACTTTTCTCACATTTTTATTTCAAATGAGAACTCTATTGCATTTTTAATTATATAGCGAGTTTGTTTGTTTAATCTGTAGAAATATCTAAAGAACACATCTGCGTATTATCATAAACTTTCTACGTATCCGAATTTATCTTATAATGGTCTTAAACACTGAACATTTATGCTTTTTTATATTTTATAATATGTATACTTTATCTCTTAATTATGTCAAAACTCTAATTATAAAAGTGACATCAGAATTAAATGAGATATATCTATTTTTTTAAATATTTTATCATTTGTTGTGTAATGTTTTCATTTTCAATTTGTTGCAAATTATTTCAAAAATCTGTGTAATGTCAAATTCAAATTCAGCTCGATACAGGAGTCCAGTTCGACATACGAATTTTACGAGTTAGTTATTTCTATTAATGTCCGGCAAGCTAATTTGATTAATGGTGATTTAACAAAAAAACTTACTCGGTCGAATCGCGGTACAATTACTTACGAGTATGTAAAAGTTTAAAATGCAAAGTAACCGATGGAAAAAATTAAAATTAATGCGACAGCGTTAAAGCGAACGATGATTTGTAGATTATTGAAGTCGTATGACGTACTATATAAATAACACGAAATTCACTGAAAATTCGCCGCCTCTGCTGTCACGTGACAGTTGAGCCCCTAGCATCCAGCGCGCCGCCGCCCTGGACCATTTTCCATTCCCCGCCTCCCGCCGCTCAAGCCAAAACTTAAATACGACGCTCCCGACGCATCTCGGTCCTTCCTTTCATGGCAATAATACTTCCATATTATACCCATGGTCAGGTAAAATGATTGCTTACTTTGTGCAATCGAGACGTCAACGCACGTCCATGCATATCGTCAGTAACCTGTCATAACCTGCACGAAATTCATAATACTACACGAAACCCAACGCGTAAAATTCAAGTGAAAATTCAGTGAAAAACTCCGCAACACACAATAAATACTACTAACTCCTTATCTTCCGTTTATTATTCGATTTTTTTTAAATTATCATATTATATTTTTACCTTCCGTTACTGACATGTTATTGGTAGATTTTTTATTCATTTAACGAATGACTTTTTCTTTTGAAAGAGTTGTATTATTTATTGTATGTGGTGTCGATTGTAGGTGAAATTAAATATGTGTTTCTATTGCATAAGTTGAATTTCAGCTCGTCCAGAAAAGTTTAACTTAAAAAAATGTGATTGAAACAACGAATAGAATATTTTAAAATATATGCCATTTTTAATAGATTATTTTGTACACAATTAAAAGACGCATCGACTTATTACTCTAACGATGAGTGCCAGTGGTGGTGAATAGTTGTGTTGACATTTATGACATTCGAGATTCAGTGATGGGTAAAGATAAGAACCCAGAAATCGTAGTGGGTCCGGAGGTGAAGGTGGCAACCGTGGACGTCGAGTCGATCGACAACATGGCGACGCTTCCGGTTTCGCAGCAGCACCGCCAGCAGCAGGGCAGTGACATCGCCATCGCGGAGAAAAACAACTCCGCCAACAAAGAGATGGAGCTCAAAAATGTGCAACCCCGCCCAGCCAAGAGGTATAGCAAGGAGTGAAATTTCCACCCCCGGCCATCGAATAACGATCAAATCAAAATATATCACTTTATAAATCCATGAAAAGTTACCTATATTTAAATATAATACCCATTATTTATAACTTATTATGTTTTTATCGATGTAAATATTTTATTTTAGGTGATAGATCAATTATACGAGTATATACTTGATATAATTCCAGTGGACGCGCGGTTTACCCTCAAGTATATGAGCAACTGCGTACTGCAACCCGGAAAATATAAAATATTGTTTTTTTCTATAAACATATATTTATACTAAAATAATTTTAGACTGAATAATATTTCAAAATATACTTTATAAAACAATTATTAATGCGTATATTTTCAAAATCAAAAAGATTAAACTCCACTCTTTTAAATGTGGCGAACATTTAATTACTATACTTTTAAGGATATAAAAAAGATATCTGTGTTTTACTGTTATAGTTTATTTTTCATTAAATATAGTATTTTAGCACCGCCGTTAATATATTTATGGATTGAGTATAAACATAACACGTTTTAATTTGTTTGTAGTGAAATACCACTGTTAATGATTTTATATTATGTAAAAATGATCATTTTGAGTATATTTTTTTAATCACTCTTTATACATAGTCAAATCACTCTTTTGCCCCTTTAATTAGTTGGGTAGGTTACGGGTGAAAAATGTTATACAACGCATATTTATACACTCAAATTAATATTCAGTAATTTTTTCATACATCTTCCACCGTAGATCCATGGTCATTTCACCTAAAAGCTTAAGCATAGTAAAAAATATATATCAAATATACTTTTCTGTAAAAACTGATTTGTTACTAATTAATTTAAAGTTCTACGCCACTGCTAGAAAGCATGAATAGAAAAATCTCATCCTTTCAAAATATATCAATTGTTTAAATAACATGAGAGTTTTTTCATATTACACATATTATAAACTTGTAAAATCAAACAAATTATGATATTTCATCGAGGGAGGTTGAGAATAAAACTAATGTAAATTGTACAAATTGTTTTTAAAAAAAATATGGTAGTATCTGAAAAAAGCGTCATGGTGTTTGAGCAACGTTTTCATACTATCACATTTTTATGAGTTATAATTGTTTTTGTTTTCAGAACATCCCTGTTCATCATCATGAGTTTCATCTACGCCAAGCTTTTAGTTGTTATCTGCATTGCTTACGTCATCAGCGATGTCATCACGCACAACTTGCCTTTGTATTATTACGAAGGGTTTTTCACTTATCTCTATGGGATGAGTATCCTGTTTTTGCTCTATGTCTTCTGTTTCCTGCTGCAAGGTTAGTATAGCTCACACCGGATATCAATCATTTTCACACTCGCAAATGAAATTAATAACTACTCGTACAATTGTAGAAAGAATATTAAAAAAACACATGCATGCTTTTTATTGATAATCACTGATATTAGTCGACACCTGGTAATTTACTCAATATCGATTAACCAACGGTCACTGTATTATGAGTACAATATTGCACATTTACTTATTGTATGTATTTTCTACACTTTTGAATTCATTTAAATAAAGTCGGCAATCGAAACTCTAAAATATGCAGCAAAACTATGAGCAATAGACTCTTAAAATCGTCTCCGGAAATCAATAACTTATTCATATTTGATTTGAGTATTTTATTAAAACATTATTAGAGAGCACGTGCTGCAGCGGAAGCCCCCCGAAACCAAAGCCACCGCCGCCTGAGAAGAAACCGAAGAAAGAAAAGGAAAAGAAGAACAAGGAAAAAGAAAAGGAAAAGGAAACGAAAAAAGAAGCCAAGAATAAGGATAAGGAAAAGGATGCTGCCAAAGAGAAACCTACTAAAGAGTCGAAGAAGCAAAGTCAATTCCAGGTAGGATCGCTTAAAAATATAATCATAATATTTACAGTGTTTGTCTATTAAAAGAGTTTCAACACGGCATATTACATCGGTTGTACTTTTATCAGCCATTTTTATGCAGTTAGCACACAAATGTAGCTTCAAGTTTATTTTTTTTAAATGCAGTGTTAATTCTCTCCGATTCTTGTATTACTTATGACCTACATTTTCCAATGTGGCCGGAATTGTAGCGAGCTTTTAATAAGAACGTAGCTTTTCTAAAGACGTTCGTTTCAAAAGCTCCTCTGAAGCTCCCTAATGAGAGTCTACGGTGCGCTATAATAATAACTAGCTGTTGGTTGTTGTAGACCTCGTGTTCGTAAGGATTTCTTATTTACGTTGTAATCAGCACTTCTTTCTCTCCGTGTTGTGTCATAATCACAGTGTATTTTATTTTCCCGCTTCGTCTTAGTGTCGACTACTCTTCGCAAAATTTTATTCTAGTGTAGTGTTTAAACCCTTTTGTCAATTCATTTTTGCTTTTTGAAAAATATTTTTAATGTTTTTGAATTTCAATTATGTGCCTTATTTAAATAATTTTATGCACTTAATAGTTTTCAATGTTTTTTTATCGTAAAATTCCAAAACTTTTGACCAAATTTACTCACCTGCTATTACTCTAAATTACACTTATATTTTAATAAGCAATCATTTTTTATTTCTTTTAAACATTTAAAATATAATTTATTTTTCCTAGATTATCCCTACCATCTTATACTCGTATATTTTATAGATCATTTTGATTAAATAAATCTTCTATAAATAATCACATTAATATTATCGTACCTGGATATATTTCAATATGTGACATTTTTTCAATTATCATTCAATTTAATACAGAATATCCGATATCTTGTAAAAATTTAGCTCCAGATTAAAATTATTAGTTTTATTTTAAAGTTCGTTTTTTTAACGTTACGCCTCATTTTGACTTTACATACATATCATATACTCGTTATTATTGTAATGACATAAAGCTTTGCTAAGAAGAATGATAATAAATAATATATAACTCAATGATACTTTCTATTTTTTTTTTACATTTAAAGTAAAACAGCGAACCACTGAAATAGCAGTTTTGGTTTATTTAATTTATCATTTTTTTTACTTCCATCAACGCAGCACATGAATGCTTTATTAATTACAAACATCCCCGTATCTCACTCGACTCTTATGTTAATGTTCAATAAATTTTAATTCGATTTATTTTGCAATGCATGCGATTTGTTGGTTATCGCCTTATAATTTGGGCAGGAGGTGTACCCCCGCAAGATGCGCGATATAGTGCGCGACCAACAACAACTGCGCACTGCGCCCTTGTGCGTTCCGGAACAGGTGAGGACAGTGCGAATGAACTTCCGTAGGTCGAGAAGTAACAAACCGGAATATTGAATCCGAACACCAATATATTTACATTTACTTTTGACTCTTTGAAATCTCACGCGTTTATAAGTTCGAGTATACGTGTTATATTTATCAATGTTATAAAATATTGGAGAACAGGGATCGATATCAAAATAATGTTGAGAAATTTGACTGCAAAACAATACTATTAAACTTTTCTAATGTAATTAGGATGAAAAAATAACAATTTTTACATGAACAAAAAATTGCCGACGTGTTTTGCTCTATAAATGGCATTATTTAATTGTAAAATGTATTTTTATGTTTGTTCCGAAAATAAAACTCGTCATTATTATTTAACCGTAACCCTTAGAAACCACTGATTTTACTCGTGTTGATTTAAAATCTTTATTTAAAATTTAAATTCATTTAATACATTATCGCCATTCAGAAAAATTGATAGATTATAAATGAGAAGTTTTGTTCAGGCGTCAACTAGAATTTTATTTTAAGCATTCGTTTGACTGTTTAAGTTTGCACTGTGGAACCAAATTTATTTAAAACACTATCGTTTTCACTTTTGCGTTTAGTTCCGTTTGTTGTTTTTATTGTCGATCTACGTAGGTTTAATCGCACAAAATGAGCACCGACAAGAAATGGTTTTTCCTTTATCTTCCTTCGTGGATTTTCATCGGACAATACGCGGTGGCTACAATCTGAGTATTCTGTTTTATTTTCACTGTTTGGCTTCTTATATTCATTATCGTTTGTATAAATTAACTGTGTGATTGTAAAATATTTATTATCATATTGCATATTTTATTGTTTTGACATGCTTTTGATATTCAGCCACTGCTGTATATAATGTTATGCTTTTTATTGGATGTGCCATGCATTTTTAACACTGTTCATAAGTTGAAAATACTTTCATAATTATTCACTATTATAATATTCCATACAAACGAAAAACATTTTTTTTTATATTCAATCTCACACGAATTGTAGAAATTCGAACATAATAAATTCTAACCTTAAAATGTTGTAATATGAATGTCAAAATGCATTTGAAATGACATTATTTCTTCAGTCATCAATTTATTTTTAGAAATATTTAAATTTAATATAATTCTCACATTTAAATTTTTTGTTTGATACGAATTCACCACACTTGTCTGATTAATCGATCTTTAATAGAAACTGCCGGCAAAAAATGTGGGTTGCCATGAGTGATAAAATTTTACAAAACTGTAAATATAATTTATGAATGGTTCAATTTTAGATTAGTATAAACACAACACACAACGCACATGCATGGTAAAAATACACTATATGATACTTTAAAAATGTATGATGGAAAGATTATTAATACTATAAAAAATATATAAGATTATATTGTAATTATTGTAAATTGGTTAAGCTTTGACAGATATCTGAAATTAAATAAACCTGTGATGCGTTTGTTATGCAATCAAAATTATATTTTTAATTTGATGATTTTTTCGGTATTAATTAAAAAATGTAAAATTAATTAAAAGTTTTTACCGTAAATAATTTTCATTTGCAAAAAAATAATATTATAATTTCTCATCTCTTACTAATTATCATATCCAAAGTTATTCAACCAATTTCATTGGTTTCCAGCAAAAAAATATATTTTTTATTTTTTAAAATACTGTAAATTATATATAATGTATTTTGTGTTTGTTGCAATTTTTACTCACCAATTGCGATAGAGTCAAATCTAGTAAAAAAAAGTTACGGCAGTTTACTAATAACCATATTGTAAATGCAAAATTGTAAAAAATGGACCTGCAAACACTTGACTCTCCCAAATAATTATCATCATTACATTATGCATTGTTTTACATTAAGTTATAGAACAAATCTCAAAAATAATATTGTTCATTCTATTTTCCTCATATTTATTATATTAACCTATTCAATGAAACTGTTGTTAATGTAAACTTAAATTAAGATTACACCTCTGATGATGACTTCATTTTCTTGAAATATCTGAGATTTTATAAAGACAAAAACAAACAATTAAGATTGCTATAATAAGCACTATCTAGGAACACAATCATATTCCGTTTTTGTAATCTGCTTCAATTAGAATTGACTATCGATTATATTATATAATTATGTTTAAAAGACTGTTATGTATTGTTATTTTTCATTCATAACATTTTCATAAAAAAGGTAAGTTATCTAAATGAGAGAGGATAGCGAATATTATTTTGTATCATTCATATCCTCAACTTACAAAGTATACATTACCATATATACTAATATATGGTAATGTCACTATGGATCACTAGTGCTACAAATGAGGATATAAAATTAGTTGATTTTGAATAAAGCTAGTTATATTATATCACATCTGAATGCTTTTCACAGTAGAATTGTAGAAAAAAATGGCATGATATGGTTATGTATTAACATTTTGATTATCGAACTCTAATATCTGTGGTATTTTTATAAACACTGATATTTGTGCTGTATTTTGATTTATTTACACACGATAAAATCTAAATAACGTCATCAATATTTTTTTCAAATCTTCTTTAAAAAAACATTTTCTTTCAAACTTTTGAACTTTCAATTATAAATGAACATACTTTTTTATGTCTGACATGTGGAACTTTTGTTAAAAGTTCTTTTCTTTGTTCAGGATGTGGTGGAAGTGGAATCTGGAGTTCCGCAGCGAGGTCTTCGCAGGCGAAAGACTTCTCAAAACGATCACAGCCATGGAAGCTTCTTCTTGCGAATTGGCGCTATTGGTAAGACGATATTTTCATGATTTTTAGCTTTATAAAAAGTTCACATTTTCAAAAAAAAAAAATGTCTTTAATTGTATCAATTTAATTGCTTTGCTTAAAAAATACCCGAAATCGATCAGTTTTGAAAATACGGGTGCGTTTTATATTTTAAGCTGATGTTTTTTTTTCAAAGATTTAAATGAATTACAATTTTTAAATTTATATTTTATTGGTGGATTATATGCTCTTTACATATGGAATATTATGTCTGTCAAGTGGCCTCCTCTGGCCTTGGCGCAAACACATGCTCTTTCAAGCATATTTTTCATAACTTTCTCGCAGACTTCTGGTAGGTGCTATTTCTTTTCAAACGTTGTTCTTAAGCATCGTAATTATGGTTGGTTTGTTGGTGTACACCTTTCCCTTCAACTACCTTCATAGTAAATAATCGGAGGCGGTAAAATCAGAGGATCGTGGGGGACAGTCGATATCACCACTTTTTGACATTATTCAGCCGGGAAGAATTTGCCGCAAAATTAGTATCGTAGCACGAGCTGTGTGAGATGTGGCACCATCCTATTGGAACTACATGTGCTGTAGGCCCAATTGATCCAAATCGGACCAAAAAAGTTCTAACGACATGTCGCGATAACGATCACAAGTAATTGTTACAAGATTGCCTCTAGCATCCTCAAAGAAATATGACGCCGAAATATGCTTGGCACACGATTGTCATCCATAATTCCCATAAGTGTCTTCGCGAATCCATAATTGAACAATTATATAAAATAAATATTTTAATAGCTTCTACATAGTTGCGGTATTAAATGCTCCATAATAAATTGTTATCGACCACTCTCCACAACTGTATAATATAAACTGACAAATGATAGCCAAAGTGAAATCGCCATGAAACATAAAACGCACCCTATGCTACAAAATTCAGCATTTATTTTGTATTTCAGCATTTGGATTGGGTACAATGATCTATAACGGACTGGAATTCGGCGCTTTCTTCGAAGTTCCATTCACTTCGCCTTGCTACCAGATCCTTCGCGGAGTCAACCCTGTGCTGCAGATGGTCTTCACCTTCATGCAGATGTACTTCATCTTCATGAACTCCAGGGTAAGATCGACAAAAATAATTCCAAGTTGAAAAATAAAAATTATTATATTATTTATACATATATAACTTATATATTCCAGTCATTGTCATTTGTTTGCATTTTTTCCAAATAAACTCTTTATTCTTTTAAATTAATTTTTGTAAACTGTATAGTATAGAGTTATTCGGGACTATATTTATTTAAAATATCAGAAATAAGTTTTGCTCAAGAATATATAGTCGTTGTGTTCTGTATGTCAACTTCCATTGGTTATAAAAATGGGAGAAATCGTGGAAGTGAAAGTGAAACCAATAATAATTTGGCATTATTCAACTGGCTTCTGATAGTGATAGTCCACGATTTTCCCATAAATATTTTGACCTTTTTGAAAAATATTTTGAAATTTTGCCCCCTTATCAGTAATGCTTTTCCTGATTAATAAATACCGCCAACATTTTATAACACTAAGTAGACTTTGTGTGTTTTTGAACTTTTTCTCTGATTTTATCTCTCTAAAGTCCCTGTAATTTGACATAAAAAATGAAAAGATGTTTTTTCGTGCAGACTTCAAGAATAGCGTTACTGAAGACTGAGGTAGGCCCTCAAAAATATTTGGACTCACTCAATTAGTCCTATTTTCATTCTCTCATGGCAATCACACTCGGTGTCGACTTTTTTTCATTTGTTTTTGTTGCTTGCCATCACATTACACTCGAGAGTAATAATGTCATAAGTCCATAACTACTGAAGAAAATATAAATTATATTTATTAACACTCTCATTCAGTCGCAATAAACCAATTACACAGTATTCAGAAGAAAACTTAATTTAATTTTATCTACGAACATGAACCGCAGAAATATTTCAACCTCTCATATCTGTATATTTATTGAAAACTTTGGAATTGTGACACAATTATTTTCATTACGGAAAAAATAATTTGATGTTATTAGTTCAATATTATATTATTTTTTAAATATTTTTTTACCTATATATTGGAATGCTTCGCATAGTTATATTTTTTTTTTATATATTTACTAATAAAATACTTCTGTTAGAGCCAGAACTATTTTTTAAACAATCTGTTTATGTCTTTCTAGCCATCATTTTTCAATGCACTCAAATGTCATATTAAGTTGCAATTAATTTGTGAACATTCATCCAGTGGTGATCCCTTAAACACAAAACGGTAGTAACTTGAAATTGTTGTTCCAACTTTTTAATTTCATGAAGACTATCTTCCCATAAACTTTGTGCTAAGCCAGGTTGCAGATATGTATTATTGGGTTTTAGTTAATCATTTTCGGGAATACCACTGTGTTCATCCGATGGTGTTACTTCACTTTTCTTTCAACAATTAAATTATTCATTTCACTCATTTTCATGTATCCAACTCATTGTTGTTTTTCTGATTTTTGGTGTTTGACTTTCACTAACAAAATGTTTTTTTTTTATTAGGTAGATTCTTAACCTTTTAACCGCCCAATGTAAAATATTATAATAGATACATCAATCAGCACCCAAAAATGAATTAAACCCAAAAAAATCATCTGTATATTATATATGATATATCATACATTCACATAAGAGATGCCACAAATTTGATCGTTTTTTAATATCAAGCTCTACATCATCCGTCATGGGCGTGTGATGATGGAATACCCATAACATACATGTCTCATGACGAGTGAATAAAGGTTTAATAATAATATATTTTAGGATTAATCCATAAACTGCTTAAAAGAATATAAAAAGTCCTTATACATTTATAATATAAAGCAGGTTATTTGTTCTATACTAAGCAAAATGTTTTATTAAAACATTAATATTCATGTATTTACTGGTACCGTGCTGCATTAAAAACCAATTTTATTATGATTTGATTTAATATTTATATTTTTTTTCTGTCTACAATCACATTTTCCTGTTTGATTTGGTTTTTCTGTGTGTCACTGCAGAGTTAAACTGTACTATATCTGGATTTAAGAAATTTAGTGAAATATATAAACCTGATAAATATTTTTCTTAAGAATTAATTTTATATAATGTAGAGAAATTCTGAGATGTAGAACCGTAAACATTCATTTTTATATAGTAAAACTACAAATTTATTATAAAATAAACATTGTCATTTTGATTGATGAGTATATTTAGTTTTATCATTTTTTATTATTTAGTTGAACATTCACCGATTCAAAGTTGTGGCTCGCTTTGGACTGATGCATGTGGTGGCCACGAACCTGTGCGTGTGGATCCGAACCCTCGTGCTGGAGTCCCTCAAGGAGATCACCGCCTACCACACCAAGCGAGGAGACCACCCTGAAGATGGAATCATCCTCGGTAAATACTTGTTCGATTCGACTCGTCATTATTTTTTTTCTGCTCTTACTGCTAAATTATACAATGTGTTGAAATAAAATAAATTCATACCTTCCCAAATAACTTATATATTTGCACTCTGGTGATTGACTGTCACATTATCTATTTTGAATGAATTATGCTGATATTTAATATATTGTATACCACGAGATATTACTAAAAAACACAGTCAATTTCAATTTAAACAGAAAACTTGGGATACAGTTTTGCATTGATTATTTTGAAATACTGACAATGGTAAAATTAGTGAAAGAGATGTTTCTGAAATGCATAAATTTGTGCATGTGGCATACAAAGGGTTAATAGTATACGCAGCTAAAGTAATATATTTAAATTTTTCACACATCAACAACGACTCAAATCTGTAGTGCCACAACTTGTATAATCGTATTTAATAATATTATATTGAAATATTTGTAAGTCTAAAAACATTTCAAAACAATAATAAAAATTATAATTTGTTTTATTGTTATGTTATCACTTTTCTATTCGATGAATTTTAAATTGTTGCGGTCTTTTATGGTGATGTAATGATAAACAGGGTTAAAAATTAATAATACTCATTCACAATTGCAGAAAGCATCCGTCTTCACACCCTCCGTAACGCCGGAACAGTATTAGGAACAGAAGTAGGCGGGACAAGAGCTGTACCTACCATCAGTCCCGGAGGAATCATACCGACCACCCTCAAGAATTTCGCATTCAAAGCTATCGCTTTCGGTACCACTCCGAGCACCACAACCGATATACCCAGTGAGTGAAATATACTTATATAATTGACTTGTTGTATTTACTTCCATATCAATCATTAGTATCAATACATAATTCATCTTCTTCATTATTAATAACACTCAAAACTAACAAAAAAACTTCATAGATTTTTCATTGTTAATATTAAAACCAGTCAGATGATTTTGCTAATAATCTTGTATGTGAAAAAAATGCCATAAATTATTTCTCACAAAGTGTAAATATCGAGTATCAATTTCTTTTGTGCCATGTGGCCACCTACTTACGTGTACTGGTTGTCATCGGCTAAGACGTCAATTTCAATCTCATAAATATATCGAAATTCATATTTCGCTTGTGTATTTGTATTTGAATTCAAAGGATAATAGGCCCGATAGGCCCTGCCCTTATGATGAAAAAATGAAAGAAACCCACAACTCCCTATGTTGTAACATAGTAAGTAGCACATTCATCACTAACCAAAACGAGGGATTCATCATCTTGTTTCTCCCTTTGCAGCTACCAGCACCCTCTATCCTCTATTCGTAAAAACTCCTGCGTCCACCCTTCTGAAAAAAATTAAGAGCACTGTCCCGACCACCCCCGCCCACTGGTACAAGCCCCAGTCCGATCTGGATCCGTGGGCCAACGACGATCCCTGGACGACTCCTCCGACCGTCCCGACTACCACCCTCTCCCCCCTGACGACCCTGGCGAGTCACACTTCCACAGCCGTGACCGCCGCGGCCGATTGGTTCTACAAGACCATTGCTCCGGTCGCTTTTACCGCCGCCACTAACCCGTCTACCGTCATCGCCTCCGATGACAATAACGTTTGGAACTATCCGATTAACAATAATATCTACGGAGCCAATAATGGGCCACCACCTCTGTCAGGTTGGTGATCCGAACCGCAAACTATATTAGTGTTTCTTTCGTTGCATGAATCTAGTACTTCATTAGCAAGACATCTTAAATTTCAGAGCGTCGCCTCGAACGATTGCATATTTTAATTATTCTACATAAAATGTTACGACCTCTACTGAGGTTCAAAACATACGGGTATATTCATTTTCAAGATGTCTTGTTATTTTAGACATTGCCAGTAGCTTACGCCTAAAATATCATTTTAACCCATTCATTACTCCTGTATCATTAAAAATAATCATAAATACGAGTACTATAATTTTTTCTTGTTCTTTTTATATATTTATATCTGTGCTGTGGTAAATTACTTTAGTAAAGCAAAACATAGGTCCAGACAGTGAAAGCCTATTATTATGCAAGCTTATACAAAATGTGTTTAATATATAACAATTATTGTTACGTAAAATAAATATCAAACAACATTATTCCTGAAAGTTATTTCTAAGCTAGACACCTTCAGAACAACAGGAGCACAAAAAGTTCCAAATTATATCTCAATGAGCTTTATACAAATGTGTCATAACCGGCTTCCAATGATAAAAGAATAATGTCTATACGGGTATTTCCTAAATGAATCTCTATTTTGCTATGAAGACTATATTTCACCTATCGTTCCTTCAAAATTCTTTGGAATTATTTTTTGAATAAAATAGAATAAGATTCACAGTATCAGTATAGGTCAGTGATGGCGAACATTATTTGCATGTGGGTCAAGTTTTGAATTTAGCAATCACGGTCAAATTTCAATAGCAAAAAATAACTGCAACATTTATAAAATAACAAAATTATTTTCTTGACAGGTCATAAAAATTTAATTATTTGTATACATATTTAATTATAAGAAAATTTTATTTAAGAAATTAAGTAAATGCGGGTGCCACGACTATCACTTGGGAAATATAATATGTCAAATGGGTTACTCGGAGACTCGTGGATCACAAGTTTGCCGTTACAGAAATATTCAAACATCTTATACTATTTATTTAATTAACTCAAATGAATACATATTTGACCTTCTATTTGTAGTTTTGAAGATTTAAATTGAATTTTGTCCCACTCGCAAAAAAGGTTTGCCATTGTCTGCATGACCAATACATTCAATTTTGTATAAATAAATATTACTGTTAATATATAAAACGGCTCGTTCTACTACAACTATCATAACCTAAAAAGAGTTACAAATTTTTATACAAATCTATAGATACCTGAAGGTATTTAATTCTTTGACAGCAAACGGCGGAAAAAACAGTTGATGGGATTAAGTGCGGAATCGGTGAATCAGAAAATTTCAGTAAGGTTATTACTGTAAGTACCATTCGCTAGGAATGACATCTTGATCTTGATATATTTTTATCGCAGTAGTAGCAATTTTCGTCTTTAAAATTTATTATACACAGAGTGTTTTTCTTCACTGTGATATGATTTATTTTTCTAGCTGGGTTCCCTCAAAACGGCACTGAAATTGAATCATTGGACAACTTGTTCCCGTCAGCGCTCATGGCAAGCAACAACACTTTTGGAATCCCTCAAAGCTGCGGCAGGGTCAATATCATGGGTACCATCGTTCAAGACTCTGCTCCGTATCTCTACCCCTTCATCATTGAATACTCGCTGATCGGTGCGGCTGTCATCTACATCATGTGGAAGCACATCGGACGTCATTCGCGGTAGTTATTTTGTTGACAACATTTCTATAAAAATAATTTTGACTTTCAATAACTAAAAAATCAATTTAATGAACAAAAATCCTTTTCATGCGCCAATCGGGTGTATATTATATAGACTCTTTTATATTCCAGTGCATTTTCCATTTTACTAACCCACTCCAGTACTACTAAACTCAATGATCGAATGCAACTCTTGTAATGCCAGTTTAACATTATGTTTAATCTAAAGGTTTTCTCGTGAAACTGAATTTATTTCCTTGCTTCAAATTCCTTGGGCGCTTAAGTTTATGTTAAATTCTTATCTATTTTCCCTCGATCGTGGACTACAATTAAAGGTACCAATGAATTATTACACCGAGCGATAACTGTCACTAAAAAAATATAATCTTCCCAGTTACATGACGGAAGAAGACCTAGAACACCGTCTGGAAGTGATGCTGTCAAGGCGCGCGGTCGCAATGGCCCACGCCCAACACACCGGTCGCGTAGACTGCGTGGGAGCATCCAAGGGTCTCTTCTTCGGCCTTCTGTTGCTCGTCGGCTCCCTCATCTGCCTGATTCTCTTCTTTGTGCTGATCCGCCACCCCGAGCTCGGCTTGCTGGCGATCTATTTGGCTGACGTCTCCCACTGCGTCCTCATGGGACTCTCCATCCTGGCTATCATCATTGGCTTCATAAGGTATGCATAAATCGATTATAGCCATTGTAATTTGTGACCGCTCACTCTTATGCAATAATATTATTAACTTAAATATTCTTTTTATATAGGAGAGTACCTTTCTTTGATAACTAAAGTTGTATTATTATCTTCTGGGCTCTATATAATTGAATTGAATGTGCTCTCGAGTTAAAGAAAATTTTGATCAAACATTGTGTAAATAGTTTGAGTAATACTGGAATAGAATAAATTCAATTAATTATTAATGAATACCCTCAGATTTCTTATGACCTTTGTCAAAAACGATTATCGTTCTATCTTAATCGATTTTATAATTTTTTATCAAACTTTTTCAATAATGATAATAATATAATGTTATGTTTATGTTATATAATTTAGCTTTTTAAGTTTATTTTCATTGTTTATATTAGAAGAATTACCATTCATCATTTTCTATTATTAGTCACAAGCATGTACACTATGCATTTTCAATTTCAAAACATCCTTTTGTCTATGAAACGAGGACATTTTTGAACACACTCTTAAAAACTCACCTGAATCCAAATATTTCCATTGGCCGTTCATTATATTATTCAACTGTGCACAATTTAAATATGTGTAAATCTTTATAAAAAGTTCTAGGATAGATAGCATAAACAGGGTGGGATTGGTTAAATAAAAATGTTATATAGAATTTCAAAGTTTTATATCGGATACAAACTCTTTAAAAGTATTCTGTCAACACTTGAATAATTCTTACAAGAATATCGTTTCAATCATTTGTGTTGAATAAATATATTATCTAATAAATCACTCAATACAATACAAAACAGACTGAATTTTGGTTGTTTTTTTTTAAGAATTTTTGTTAACATTTTTTTTTATTTTATTTATTTTTAATTTTTCTCATTCACTCTTCCTTATACTCCTCAAAATCCTTCCTCATGTTTCATATTATGAAACTTTATTATTTCTCTAAATGATTTTCTCTCCATGTTTTCTGTTTGATATTTTTTTCATCATAAATACATACTCTGCTTGAACACCACAAAATCACACGCCCGATGAAATGTTGAATGGTAAATATACCAGAGCATCGGAAATGTCCTGGACCTTCAAATCTCCTTCCCACTTCCCCCCTTGCAGGGTCCAGCAACTGAAGTTCCGCTCGGAGGAGCAGTCAGACCTCAACGACATTCTGCTGCGGGTATCCGCCTTCGGTCTGTTCGTGTATGCCGTATTCAGCGTCATCGCCGGAAGTCTCGGCGCCTTCACCAATGAACCCAATCTGCTCGTCATGATCACCGGAATCCTTAGCGTCGTGCAGGTGACTGTCACTTCAAATTTGAATTGTACATAACCACACATAATATCTGGACCCGAGAGATGTATAGAAGCGAGGCCAAATTTCTAAGAAATTCGTTAATTATGACAGTTATGAGATTAGTGATCATGTTTATTTGTGGCAGGGAGATGGAAGCCTTACCTTACGACCAAAGAATTTCAAGATACATAAAACAACGATAACATAAATAAAAACTTTTCAGCTCTCCGTTTTGAGCTTGTATCTGTTTGCTTCTCAGGTACTCATAAGCCGAGTTTTCGTGATTCACTTGATAATTTATATTTGAGAAATAAGTTTGAGGATTTCTTTAGAATTTCACTGGTAATGTTAGAAATGTTCTATATTTTAAATGATGATAATGGTCTTATCTTTTTTCATTAGTGTAAACATCTATTATATTAATTTTCTCTATGTACTGTTAATCCTTAGTGGAAAATCATTAAATTGAAATAAAAATTGTGTTATTATTTCAATAAACATGTATTCATAAAAGATATTATTTTAATAAATGGGGGCTGGTTTGACACTCTCTTATACGTTACAATTTTGACCTCAAATTATGAAAGCTTATTATTGTGCAGTTATGTCATAGAGTGAGATAAAAGCTCACAAGATATAAGGGCCATATTTGAATTAAGTCTTCTATAGAGGTCATGAAATGTTTGGTTTTTATAAAATATGATAGATATACCCTTAAAAAATAGAAGGGTCAGTATCTGTGAATAAATATGGAATCTTTGTCGACAGGTCGTTCTGCAATTGCTGTTTATTGCGGATGTCTCCCGTCGTCGGGTTCACTTGCCTGAGCAGGACCGCAGCAAGCCGGCACGTCAAGTGGTCACCTTCCTCCTCATTTGCAATGTCACCATGTGGCTCATCTACACCTTCGAGACGCAGAAAGTTGTCGCCAACCCGGTAATTATTGATTAACTATTTTTGGTTCACTGGCAATCGTCACATGTTTATGTGATGTGTGAAATGTGAAATGTGTGG
>JAPMAE010000861.1:6606-22720 GCA_036584705.1 Rhyacophila sp. 25_7 | reverse complement strand
GTTTATAAAGCATTTTCTTTTGTGTCATCATGTTTATCTTGCAAAATAAAATAGATTGAAAGGCATACAAATTCTGAATAGATTTAAGCGCATTTTAAACAGCGCAAGTGACGGGGTCACTAATGTTAGTTGTATCTGCATTCATAACCCCATTCTTGCTTTCAAAGTCTCAAAACCTTTGAATTACAACTGCAAGGAGGCACCAAAACTAGTTAGTGCTCAGGGCATCTAAGGGTCTTAATCTGGTCCTGCATACTAGCATTCTCTAAGCACTCTAAATCTTAAACATAAATCAAGTTTTTTTAATTGATATACTCGTACATATCCACAGCAGTGAATAGATGAAACACAAATAAAACATTGTATAGCAATATTGAAAATAATCATTGATTGTTATACTTTTCAGGGAGGTATGGTAATCCTGGAGGTATATCCTGATGGTAGAGCAGCAAAAGATGGGCGTTTAAAACCTGGAGACCAAATTCTGGATTGCAATGGCGTGAAAATCACTCCAGAAATGAAACATGAGAAGGCACTTTCGATAATTAAACAAACAGTTCCTAGAGTAAGTTATATTGACTTTTTATGTAGAATATATTTGATAGAATGCATTTAGATACTATTTAGACAATGGAATTTAAGTAGTGTCATGAAAAATTGGACTTGTTGTGAAGAAAAACAATACCCCTTATAGTCTGGCCCAGTGACTACATTGAAGTTGCTTTATTTATTTTCTAGCCTTCTTTTTTATAAGTAAGTTATTAACTTGACATACATAATACTATAATATACCCTAACCTAAAATACTCTCCGATTTTAGATGAGAATGACCGTTCTTCGTTCAGATCCACCTGCCTTTACTGAGATTGACGTAGACCTTGTGAAGAAACCGGGCAAAGGTATAGGACTAGCAGTCATGGCTAAGAAACCGGCTCCAGGAGTTTATATATCTGACTTGGTAAGAGTTAATCTCTCAACCTTTTATTTATCACTGTTCAATATAGTACTTATTGCACATATTTTAGGTATCATTGGGCGTCGTTTGGTAATTTTATTACAACTGGCAATTCGCTATAAAGATTAAATGTTTCTTTTGTAATTAGATCCATGGGGGAGCAGCAGAAGTTGATGGAAGACTTCAGAAAGGAGATATTGTGATATCGGTGTGCGGCCAGAATCTGAAGGAATCCTCCAGTGAAGAAGCAGCCGCTGCCCTTAAAAGTGCCCAAGGAAAGGTCTCAGTCAAAGTGGCCCGTCATAAACTAGTGCGGTAAACACAGGAACTGACTTTATGATGCAAGTGAAGTTGGATTGTGACACATACCTTGTGGATAAAGGAAATAATAGATACGTATCACCTTCATCTAAAAATATTTCTACGGATTAATGAAAAGGGTGATATGCAGACTACGAACACGATTGTTTACACTTTGCGGTAATAGAACGAGCTGCAGCTGTCTATTATATTGGTATTTTTGACAGCTCCTGTGTGCCATAGACATTTTAATAATAGATGCAAAGTTTTTTTTTCTCTTTTGTCAACATATTTTTCAAGCGACGATTTGAGTGATGTGTAATAATTTTTTTGCCAGTGTTTTGATGTGATCCCGTTTAAAATAATTTAAATGATTTGAATGGGTGTTGATGTTGTGATTACTTGAATAATCTCTATGAGCAATAGGAGAAATATAGTGCAATTGATTTCTAAATGGAATTTTCCGCTAAAACAAAATGAAGGTCATCTGATAGATGTCTGAATATATTTTGAATTATTGTTAATTAAATTACATATTTACTTTTACCACTGGATATATCTTTATTATTTTAATAATATGCGAATATTTAATTTGTTTTTATAAACAACATCAGTTTTTTTCTTCTCATTTGCATTGTTGTCACATTACTTAAATGGAAAAATTTGCCAAGAATTTTAATATCTAACATGTTTAAATACGACATTAAATAACAATTTTGTAAGAATTATAAAAATTTTAACAAATGTACTTAAAGAAAAATTGATATCGTTAGAAAACAACACATAAACAAGTTTGAAAAAATTGTTTTTTTTACGATTGTTATTTTTTAAATAGGTTCACTGAATTACAAGTATTTAGCTTGCACAATTTCCTACTGTATTAATTGCTTATATATTTTTTCAATTACACTAGTGAGAGCAGTTTAGATATAAAGGAATGTTTGATACAAACATTAATTATAACTAAATGTATATTTAAATGTCACGCTTACATATTTTAATACCCTACTTCACCATGTGAATAGGTTAGAAAATTAACAATTTTTTATTCGGTGTTTAATAGGGGAAAAAATCATAAAATAATAACATAAACCTTTTATTGTCGTAATGCCAAATTTAAAAGTGATAAATTTGTATTATGGTGTAAATGATTCTAAAATTTATGAACTAGATCGGGCGGAGCAGTCCGCCTAGTAATTATTATTACATAATTATAACACCCTGTTATTTTCAAATTTTAAATGTAAATTTATTTTGATATCTTAGTAATTCTAGTCGTAATTAATGAATGGATTAGATGTATTTTTAATATCTTTGTTTTTGCACTTATCGAGCAGATAAATATTAACTATTACCAATATTCACATTACCGTAACATTCATCATATATTATATAAAAATATATAATTTATAATTTTCTTTAAACTGTCTGTGTATTTTATATATTTCGACTTCTAAAAAGTGTTAACCTACATATCTTGCTTTTTTTGAGTGCCATATTTGTCACAAAATATACATCATCATCAGACCTTCACTTGAAATGATTGTATCAAGAATTTTTATTACCATAACTTCGCTCTTCAATTGTATATATCAAGTACTGAGCCACTTCGATATCTTTCCAATTCATGCCTTAGCACTGATAGGTTCTAACAATATGTGGCGACGCTTAAATATCCACCTATTCAAGTACAATCCATATGTAATACTGTTTTACTTTGTCTGCATTCTCGGAATGTGTCACAAATGCTTTTTACGTTTCTGCCAAGCATATAAAGTTTTATCAACGACACATGTAAGGAGGATCATTACAAAGTCGATTATCTGACTTAACCTTTTCTGTGCCAGACATAATGTCACAACACGGCAAGCTGTGAATTCTTAAACAAAAATAAAACCTTACACTGATTCTTTTAAAAATATACTAAATGTTTATTTATCATGACTTAATTTTAATGATCTTATTATAGTCAAATCTGCATTTTCATATTTAAAATCATGCAAAGTATACAAATTTGTCTAGCAAACTACGTTTTAAGTTGTGCGAATTAACTCACTTCTGGCACTTAATCGGTTAAAGAATCTTTGGAGACGATGCTAGCATTTACTAGCTGATAATATTTTTTTTATATATCGGTTAATGTATTTTTATGCATAAGTGACTTGTAGTACACAAAGATGTAATTGCTGAAAAAATATAGTATTTATGAGTGTGTTGGTTTCCCCTTTTTTTGCTAAACTAATTAAACAAAATATGTTTTAACTATTAGAGTTATATTTTTTCAACTACTGTTTCTTTTATTGTTCTATTTTGTGGCTTGACACATATTTTTCCAATGGCAGCCCTTTTGAGTTAATTACTAAATTAGGATCTGTAACCCAGGCACTAAAACTTTTGATGTTTTTGATGTATTAATTTTAAATATTTTTTTCAAAAATGATTTACATCTGATTGTCAATGTAGATTAAAAATAATTCTTTTTATAGGCAAACGTTTTTTTCATGTAATATAAAAACTTTCATGTTTAATATTATTACTATATATTATGATCCGAATATTAGAATCTCCAAATCGGTGTGTTAGGTGTTTTTAGATTAAACTAATCCATATACAATGCGTACGAATGTGAATGTTTTTACCGTACAGGTAAATTAATAGAGAATTTTAAATGCAAGGGATAGACTTTCAAAATAAAACTTAATCTATCTATATTTTCTATATATAATTATTATATTCAAATATATGTTGTATTTATAGTATTTTCTTCTATAAGCTGTACCATTCTACTAATTATTGCATTTATTTTTAAATACGATCAATATTATCATCATAGAGAGTATTTTTTCTTCGACTCATATTTTCTTGTGAAACGTAGGTTGTAAATTAAAGAAATAATATATATATATAAAACCTTGTATACTTTTTAATTTTTTTTCAATCTAACTTAATCTGGAAAAAAATAAATGATAGCTTCTCGATAAACACCACTGCTTAGAATTTTTATGCTCACTGGGAATGTTGAACTTGAAGATATGCCCGTCTCATATAAAAAATTTACTCATCTTATTGCTGTGTACGATCATCGGAATGTAAAAATGCCAAACAGCACGAGGTTGTAAAACTGTAACTTTTTATTGCGCCATATACAGGTTAAATCCCATTACAACGAATTTAAAAATAACGAAAATTCTTGTAAGATGATTTTTTTCATTTCTTCTATAATGGACGAAACATTTATAAAAATTGAACGAAATATAAACTCATTTTAACGAAATAATCATTTCAGTATAACCTAAGTATGTTTAGTAACATTATGCTATTGTTTAGGTGTTTGTTATAAAATGAAAGGAAACTTTTGTACATTTGTACAATTTCTTGTTTATAATATATTATGAAGTATTTTTTGGTTCCACAAAGTTTGCTATGATCGGATTCAATTTATACATCGTAGTTCTACTGGCAGAAGACATTGAATCAAAAGAGTCTTTCGTGAAAAATGATCTTTTATGTTTGAGTCTCTTACATACATTTACAAACAAAACTGTAGCCTTATTGATGTTTTTTCCAGAACTAGAATATACCTAGAAAAACTTAATCTGTTCACCCATATAATCCTTATTAGGTTTAATGTGTTTTTTCATAAATAAAATATTCAATATCGACTTAAATAGTGACATTTATTGTTACAGAAAAAGTACAAGAAATATGGCTAAACCTGTTTTACCAGATGAGAGAGCGTGGGAAAATTTACCAAACTGCATTATCAGCTCAAAACAGTCATTTTTCAGCTTAACACCTTTTGCCAGTATACCGATGATATATAATATATCTTGCAATCATCTGTGGATATTTATGTTCTAACTAACCACTTCGGATATATCTGTATATGGTAGAGAAACTTTTAAAACTTTTCTTACACGAGGATCTTGCCCTATATTGATTGTGGATCATTTGTCTGTTATTAAGCTTTCAGTCCTCACTCGTTGTTGGCAGATAATGTTTGTATCTAATTATCATCTTATGCTGATGGACATAGCATTAACAATAATAATGAGTGTTCAATATATAAGCATTTGTGGCATAATAATATTGCTCGTCATTTGAATCTCTTTACATACATTGTTAGTTGCAAAATAAAATAAACAACTATCATTATTTATTTCAGATTATCAGAGAAAAAAAAAATCATTTCCGTAACAATGTTCAGTCAAACACTTTTTACTGTTCATAAAATTATGTTTACGTTTAGACACTCAAAGATATCTGTTACTTGAATTATGTACATATTAATTGCTACCAAAAAGATGAAATATTCCCTAACTAAAGCAAAAATAAAGGAAAAACTTATTTTTATAGATACATACTTATTACCTACCATCCTTATGATAAAGCAACTTTAAAATTATATTTCTGCTTACAAAATATTTTTTCATGAAAAATGGATAATGATTTTTTTTCATTTTAATTGTTTTGCTGAATTAAATAAAACTATATTAACTTTTAAAATCACCACATATTTTAAACGTTTTGAGTTTTTTGCTATTGTTATAATGCATAGGTTTTGGGACCTATTCTGTTTAGAAATTAAAAAGAAAAAATATTATATTATGTTGGTAATTTGTAAAAATATATATTTGAGAATGTGTAATAATTATTATCAACATTTTTATTTCAGTACCTAGTGAAATGTGAATATTTTATTTTTAAATATTTAATATTTTAGCTTATAGCTACATAATCATTGTTAAATAATGGATATAATAGTCAAATAAAAACCCAATGAGTATTTTAATTCTTTTGAATCACGTTTTTCTTTTTATTTTAACCTTTCCACACGATCCATACATGAACGTAGATTTCGCATCATCGACGTTCTTTGGGCAGCAATGGGGAACGCCGTTTGTAACATGCCCTATTTGCATTTTCAATTCGATGACTTAAAGTCAAATCTACGGGAGAGCCAAAAAATGTTTTTTTATTTTCTTTGAACTTTCAGCAAAGGAGATGTTTATTTAAAATCTAATATTCAAATGTTATAAATTGTTTGACAATTTGATTTTTCTTGTGACGAGAACGCTATCAGCTTTTGATATTAAACAATGGCAGCTTTATGTAATTAACGTTAAACTTTGGAGACGATTTAATAAGAAATTAGAAAAGATTGACATACCATTCTTTGACAATTATGTAGCCAAAAACGTAAAACAACATTGTCACAAATTAAAAAAAACGCATTTTTGTAGATACTGTTGTTCGACTCTAAGCCCTCGAGTTCCTCAAAACTTATGCAGGTCACTATGATTTCACTCGGAAGCAAAATGTTCATATCAAGTTAACATATAATTTTTGAAAGTGTGTGCCCAACAGAAAAACCGAACTAATTTTTATGAAGAAATTTTGCGAAGCGCTTTTATACCATTATAAAAAATTTCATAGGAACTACCAAAGTGGCAAGACAAGAAAACATATTTATGACAAGAAGAAGACAACTTGTAGATAGTAAAATACGAATAATTAGCATTCTTTTAACCATATCCGCTCTGAAACGAAGCATATGGATTTCCATAATATGAAGATCGTTTTTCAGTTTTTTTTTACAAGTAATAATTGTCAATTTTGATGCCCCATTGTGGTTACCCAGTTAATGGCTCCACAAGCGATCCGATAAACCACATAATCAGCAAAGAAATAAAGCCACAACCCCGGATCTTTAGCTAGATTGTAACTTTCTTCATCTTTTACAGACAGAATAATTTCACTGCTACCGCCGTGATTCACTAAACATTCATTTTCGATATTATTATTTGAGCCTCGAAATGTATTGCAAAGTCATTCAAATCAACATTTACAGATAAATTAAGGGATGTGGCGTAGAAAGCTGGTAGCACACACTTAGATAGAATTACATTTTATTTTATTTTTAGCCTGTATATTAACCATTTTACCGTTCCTCATTATTTTTTTTAAATCTATAGGTGCCTAAAAACTAATATTGGTAACTCCCAACATACTTTTTCAGTATATTTTTAAATAGGTAAGAAACTTTCAACTGCGACTATTACAAAACTGTCTCATTGTGGGTTAACAACTTTTTACACCACACCCCTCAATTGAGCTATGAAAAATTTCTGTAGTACCCCACTTTCCCTTGATGCCTTAAGAATGTGGTTAGTTTGCTTAAGGGTAATCCACCACTGGTCTCAGGCCCAAGTCCCGTAGCTGGTCGAAAATAGTTTTCAAAAGTTTATTCATTTGCATTGTAGCCGGGACAGGATCCCAAAATAGTTGAGCTCATAAATATTACTCACAACTATTACTTGTAACAAAATAATTGTTTAGAAAATCATCACTGTGATGTTTCCATATACTCCATTTCGCAGCGTATATGGATTTTTTTAAACAAGAAATTATCGGATAATTAATATGGTGTTGGATTGATTGGGGATATTGTTTTAATTTGAAATATTTAGAATATGCATGAATAAATGTACACTTTATTAACTTAAAATATACAATTTAATTATTGTTATTCATTATAAATTACATAACCATCACTTTATCTGTACTAACCTAACCTAACCTAGTCATTAAATTATTAAAAATTAAGCAGTCAATGTTTTACAATTGTACTAATATTTACTACTTTTATTTGAATCTGGTAACTAAAGTTGAATTTAAAATAAGGCTGATAAATGGCGTCACAGAATACTAAACACTTTTATGAAAATAATAATACAACGTAGCTTTCAAAAAAACTCCAACAGATGTCCTTATCTTTAAGGCATAATTTTAACATAGACATCTGTTGGATTTTTTTAAATACAACCATTTATTTAAATGAAAATAATACTTTACGATTATATTTTCTACAGACAAAACATACAACGATATTTACACAAACATTAAAGTCTAATCGATGAATGTATAAGAATTGATATGATGAATAACATAATAAATACAAGTGCCGTTTAATAATATACTAATAATACGTATTACATAGAGGAAATAGATGATTTGTCCTAAGCTGGGATGCAAACCTTTATTCAATCATATCACAAAAACGTTTTACAAATTTATTTAGTAAACTAAAGAATACTTAATATTGCAAAACATATTTTTACAGTAATATAAATTTATAAATATATTTTACCAATTGCACTATCGTATTGATATGTTTGTTGAATTGCTGAAAAATAGTTTACCTAACTATTTATTTAATCACATTAACTTTGTATTATGGGTAACTTTATCACAAAAAAAAGAAAATTAATACTCTGGTGGTAAAACTGTATTATTATTGTCTAAATTGTACATACAATCATGTGATCTACTTACGAGTAATACGTCTTTTAAGTGTATCAATCATAGTCAATTTACTTCATTTAACAAAAAAAGCATTACTTAAGAAAATAATTTCAGTTTATGAAAGCAAATATATTAAATAATTCCTTATAAACCTTTCTTCTACTTTAATTTAAAAGGCATGATGGAATCAGTGGCGTAGCTGCCTCATAGGAAACTCGTGCAAAACATGAGGGTCCTCGCTGACAAGAGGGCCCTTAATCTGTTTACAATCAAAATTGCATTTCCTACTAAAAGCGATGTGTGGCATATTTGTCCATAGCAAGGACTGGAAAATCCAGACTAAATACTCTCGCATGGTTAGCCATTGAACATGAGCATGTATCGAAAATGGAGATCGAAGAACTTATTTATGATTTTGATATTTTAAAATCGGTACATAAGTAAAATTTATTATGTTTACAATTTTATGTAAATAACAGTAGGTAATATTACGAGTACCTACAGATAATTATTTCATCTCATTTTTTTAAAAATTTGTAAGGGTCGCCCTTGTGTAAATTTTGCATGAGAGGTCAAAATTTCTAGCTACGGCACTGGATGGAATAATTAACTGAGTACATTATTAATTAAAAAATGCTTTTCAATATTTTATGACCATTATTTTTCCATCCAATTGACAAAGCGCCAATAAATATTTAAAAATGTCTACATGCGACAGTGATTAAATCGCCAAATGGATAAATTTTAATATTTCTCCACAATAGTCCACAATTTCTGTGTTATTTTTTTTAATATAATAAATATTTTGATGAACAAAAAATTAAATAAATTTAAATGATAATAGTGGACCTATAACACATCAAATTATTAGTCAATATTTAATAAGAGTTAAGAAAAGAATGTTAACACATTTACCTCTGATGCTTGCTATCTTACACTAAGAAATCACTAATTTCATATCCTTTTAAACTTTTATTGAAAAAAAATTAATATCAAAAATTGTCACAATAGGTTTGACCTAATGAGGCCAATAGTAAATGATATGGAACCACATTCTCTGCTATCGCTGAACAACATCAATGATGCGTAAACATGTTCACCAGAGGCAAAGAGTTAAATTATACTCATATTTCAAAACACAGGTCCTATGATATAGACTGTAAAATTTGTTATGTGAGGATTAATCCTTTTTGCCTAAACACGATTGATATGTATAGACTGTAAAAAGAAATATCCATGGAACGGCAGCTTGACAAATATTGCAATCGTCACTTTGTAATATGGATCCAGTACAGTATAATTACATCAATATAGATCCATTTCACAATTGCAGAAACTAATGATGACTAGGTCCTTCACCACTGCCGTGTCTTTTGATAACAAGAGGAGCCAATTTCGTTTTTAGCTTCGCTAGCCTTTTGGAAACGGGTAATCGTAAATCTGGCATTGATCTGCTAGAGTGAATACCCGGTTCCGCTTGAGCTAAAGCAGCGATTGTCGATTTACTGAAATACCTTGGCATACTATAGTCGTTCTCGCTTAACATTGTGTCTGGAGTCGTAAGAATACTCTGCAAGCTCGTATCAGCCTTGTACTCTCCGATTTCTGGTGTTTCTGCATAGAAATTGGGTAGTTTTCTGCCTTTAATAACAGGAGTATCTGTACGTTGACTGAGTAGAGAGATTTCTCCACTAGGGTGCCTGTCTAGTTCTGAAGATGATATAGCGTAGACGTCTTGACTTTGAGATTTGCTAGACTTTTCTAGTATGTTACTGTAATAAGGTATCGAGATATAAGATGCACTCCTCGGTGGTAATCTGGCCAAAACATTATTTTTTATATTCGCTTCCAAATCATTCATACTATCCAGTCTTCGCAAATCATGTATAGAGATTTGTTTTATATGGTCCCAATGTTTCCTATATTCGACTCCACTCGACGAAATACTTGTAATACTTCTAGAACTATCTGTTCTCGGTAAATATAAAGCACTTTGAGTTCTTGGTAAATGTTTATCATTGCTATCTTTTGATATGCTTCTAAGACTTTCTGACTTCAGCAAAGGTTTCGGATATCTAGGTTTCGCAACAAAGTCTGGAGTTTTTGTAGGTTCATTATTTTCTAAAGACTTTATTGAAATTCCAACATCATCAGGTGATGTTGGTGACTTTTGTCCACTGCTGTCATCTTCCTCTTCCTCTTCAATTTTAGACATTGTATGCTCAGGAAATAATTCTTTCTGGAACATGATGTAAAAGTCCGGGACCTTTTCTTCATCGTCTTCTTCATTGAGTAAATTGTTTTTGATGTTATTGTTATCTTCAAAGGAGACAGATTTCTTAATTTGTCCGTTGTGGTGGTCATTCGATTTTTTGTCTCCGTCAATATTTTCTTCATTTTCAAGTTTATTGGAATCTGAATCATTGGCAAATATCATTGACTTCGCAAACACCTGTAAAATATAAAAATATTTTTAGCCACAATAAAAATCGTACAAATATGTTTAGATAATTTACACTACTTTGGACAATTTCTCAATTATGTTGAAATAAGTTCTACTATAGTAAACGATTCATACTATTCTCTTGTTAGATGTGATATGAGTTTAAATACGTGAAATTTAAATGAGTTAATTTTACGTATTGAGAGATAATGTCAGTACTATCATGACTTAGGAACTAATATTATCAGTTCTCAGCAAGCCTTACTTAGTTTTAACGTAAACTCCGCTCTCTTGAAGCCAATAAATTATTTATTATATTTGACTCTCATATGTGGCGTAATTTCGTACGTACTCTATTCCTTGAGACGATTATGAAGAATTTAGTTAAATATAATATTTTTTATTTAGTGTACTTGACTACTAAAAAATTTATGCACTCAACAAAATCTTTGTCTTGCTGCCATCGTGAAATATGTGGATTATTTCGGAAGAAAGATGAATATATTTAAGACTGTCTCAATATTGAGATAAAAGTAACAATCCGCCTAGTAACCAAAAATACTTAGGTTTTGTATTTTATTATAGCAAGATGTAGAATATTTATATATATTAAATAGGTTGCGGAAAATAGCTCGAAAATAATTTTTCGAAAGAAAATTGCTCAAAAAAATTCTATTCGAAAGGTTTCTCGAATAAAAAAAAATTGGTTCGAAATAATGAAATAAATTACATAATTTAAATACATAATTCATATCCTGTGTGCATATACCCAGGTATTTCACTTTAGATACAATAAGATGTATTGAATATATTAACAAATTAACATAACAAATGAATTCCAGCCGATTCGCTTTCAATTATTAAAATTTTCAGAGATTTAAAAATAATGACTCGTATACCGAATAAAATCCTAAAACTGTATATTGCTAAAATCATTTTCACGTTGAGACTGCACTCTATATCACTATATAATATATAAATAATTATTTAAACCAAAAGTCTCGTTTTGAAGCCATCAATCATGTTGCATTTCTCAAAACTTTATTATATTATTAATAATTAATATATCGAGAATCCCTGACCTTCTGATTGTTACACGTTTTTATTCATGCCTAAAGATCATTACAAAGTCATTCGAGACAATGCCCTTAGGCAGTGTTTCTCAATATTTTATAATATATATATTTCATGCAGGTGTCTCAACATATATATTTTTATATTGTGACAAGTCGTAATGTTTACTTGCCTGCGTTGATAAATGTGCTCACACTTCGACTTATAAGATTAACAAATATCGATATTTTGTGGTTAATATTAAAAAAATATTCAAATTAAAATATATACCATAGATGCAGTAAAGTTTCGATTTAGAAGACGAATAGGGTGGATGTTAATTCCGTTATTATAAAGTAGGTTTTCCAAATACGTTTCTTTAAGTAAAAAACGAGTTTTGTTTGTAAATAGTATTCAATACACAAACATTTTTTCTATAAAATAATAAATTTATGAAAACATAAAAATACTATTTTGTTTCTACGAAACAATCGAATCGAATATACGTTTTGCAAATTATAATCATCCAAAATACCCAAATTTGTCTAGCAAACTACGGTTTAAGTTGTTCGAGTTAACTTGCTTCTGACACTTAATCGGTTAATATGTAAAATTTCATAATTTTTGGAAGGAGAGAAGGAGGTTAAGCTGAATGTCTACATGGTGTTACATGGAGGGGGGAGGGGAAAAAGTAAGAAAAAACGTTACGTGGTTTATGGACGACCCTCACTGTAAATTGAAGTGTTTACTAGTGACATTAACCAAACTGAGATTTGTATTATATATCTATTTCTAAATCACCTCGTATATGTTGGGTGCCAAAATGGGCAGCTCTACCAGTACACCCCTGACTGCCGGCTGCGCGGTGATTGGCGAGTGGTCCATATTCCCATTTTCGTAGACATTTGTGTAGCACTTCTCGTCCCATGCGCTTGATGGCTTATGGACTTCGAGGTTTGCGATCGATTCATCGTAACAGAATCGCTCTTCACAGCAGTTCCAGTAGAACGATTCAAGGCATCTGGAATAGCAGTTAAAATATTTTCAATAAAAATTGTTTGCTTTATATTATATAGCGTATGAAATATTATATTATGATATACGACATAATAATAACTAGGTAGTACCACAACCTGTGGGTTGACGGGGGCTCGAAGGGGTCCACGCGATCCCCTTGTTAAATTGAGAATAATATTATTATTATTATTATTATAAAACAACATACATATAATTATAATTTGACATATAGAATATGGAATACTTGACAAATTTATGCAGTGATCTTTTAAACATTTTTTAGATTTCTACGACATATTCTCAGAAATTCTTGTAACGGAACATCTGATTACCTTCAAAAATCAAGGGCCGAGTGAAAGCTTTGGGAGATTGAACGGTAGTTTGGCGATCGCTGCCTTAGCCGAAAAATAAATCTTTTAATTGCTGGATATGAAAGATTGAAAGACTTATGACAATGTTCGAGAAGACGATAACATGACTGTTTTTGAATAAACGCGGATTATTGTACATGAAAAAGGAAGACCCAGTCTTAGACCTTCTGCACACGGCGCTACTCAAAAGAAACTGATCACCGACGCAAATCGCCAACCAGATCGCCATGAATCAGTTTCTTTGTAATTAAGTCCCCTTGTGATTCCTTTGTAAGTCCCTTTTGCTTAAACACGGTCGATATGTTACAGAACAGATATTTACAAGAAAGGCTGTTCTACGTTTAGATACGTCGTCCTCGATAAGTGGATAGCGCGTATGCCTAAAAAATGAGGGTCACCGATTCAAGGCCCGTGTTGGTTGCAATTTTTTTCAAATGTTTATTCATTTGTATTGTAGCCAGGACACGAATCCGAAACGGTTGAGCTAATAATTGACAATAATTTCTCGTAAAAAACTGGGGAAATCTATATGCTTTGTTTCGGAGCAGATATGGTTAAAAGAAAGAATGCTTAGATGCTGAATGAGAAAATCTTAACTTTTTTTTAGAAAGAAGTGTTGCTGATGGCCATGATTCACTTCGGAATACAACGCTGATGACGATTTAATAGTGTCATTCATTTAAATAAAATAACGTAAAATAATACAATATTTTCAAACAACAGTGACATCTAACGGTGTTCGTAACGCCTCTAAAACTTTATAAATTCAATGAAAGATCAAACAGAATGATAGTTAAATTCATTGTTTACTTTTATAAGTGCCAATAAAATAATATGTATCGATCAATAAAATCGTAAACTGTGAGGCTAACTGGGCAATAAAAAAATCCGTTTTTCCTACTATCAGATCATTCAAATTATGCAATCATATGACTGGTAACATATGAGTAGCGTAAACACGTTGTGACCCACTCTAATTTAAAGTAACATAAAATAATAATTAACAAAAATAAAGTAACAATTAACAATTGTAATCGTATTATACGTGTGTGTTAATAATAAAATAATAAAATGTTGTAAAAAGTTATACTGCTGTTAAAGTAGAAGAATGTTATCCTAAACAAACCTTCGTCATACTGAAATTTTATGACATCAAATAAAGAAGAAATTGTACAAAACTATTTTTGTCCTTTAATACAATAGTATCATTTAAAAATACAAACTTTTGACTTTATATTGAAATGTTTTCTTAGTTATAATCAAGATTTTTAGTCGTACTACGTAAATAAGCACTTCGTCCGGTTCAGAATTGGTAATAACAGAATTTTATCTAAATATAAATAAGTTTCTTCTGTGCCATTGTTTACCATTTAGTCGGTTTAAAAAAAATCTTGTGCAGCAATACATGATCCGCTTTATTATAACATTTCAGTATCAAATGTTTTTTACCACTTCGTTGCTTATCACCAATCTTAATATGCATGAAAATATACTTTGTCAATTACAACACTGTGTACTTATTATTATTAAATTCGCTCAATAAATTTGTGACAAAATCGCAGAGAAATGAAAAATATCTTCTGGTTATTCGTGAGTTAGAATCATGATCATTTTACCGTAACACAAGGTCCCGTGCGGAGTACTTAATGATTAAATTATGGATCTGTATCAGCAGCGTAATTATTTCCAATTACGACTAAATATTTTGCAAAACCATACGAGCCACATATGAAATTCAAACGAATACCGCCAATGTATTAAACTCACTTTCTGATACATGAATTTCGATACAAGTTTTTAAATGCTATATGATCTCATGCCCAGTTGATTGATATACGGATAGATACGAGTCAGAAATAGAAATATATGCTATAATGTATTGCAATTGTTTTATGTTGTAAATTATAATACAACGCTGAAAATGTATCAAAATATTTGATAAACAAAACAATAATATCAAGTATATTCAGTGGCGTAGTCAGAAATTTTTGGCCCTCATGCAAAATTTAAGCACTTAATTTATAACATATTTACTCCTTTCTTAGTATTGAAATTTTTAGAAATGTTTAAAATTTTATATCATTTGCTTCTCGTTCTTAAACATATATTTTTTAAACTTTTACAATTAAAAAAGGAAAATCATTCAAATAAAGTGTTGACGTTGAGGAGTGTTTTGTGTGACGGCAAAATGGCGGCGCGGATTTCTCCATCATTGGCGTGTTCATAACATCTTTAAAGCGTACGTTTCATTACGGGTATTCAATGTGCTATTTGAATACTTTACCGCAAGAAGTTCTTTGAATTATGCATTTTTATTATGAAATAAAATCACCAAAGCTGCATCTGCATATGAAATTTTGATAAGAAGAATAAATTGCCACTCTAACTTGACATCAACATGATGATATATTGTAACCTCAAATTATAGTATCTATGTATTTAATTGAAAAGTATCACCGTGCTAAGTCTCGTAAAGAGGTAGTAACACAATTTTGATTACACCCAGAAGAAAAAGAGGTATTGGTTTACTCTAGGCCTGGGCAAATGGCGACCTGCAGCCCGGATCCAACGCAAGCCAAAATTCTATCCGGCCTGCGAGTCATTTTACAAATTACTTTGATTTATAAATATGTATACACCCTCGTAGGTGAGTGGGTAGCGTATCCGACT
>JAPMAE010000855.1:6804-17777 GCA_036584705.1 Rhyacophila sp. 25_7 | reverse complement strand
AAAAACGTAAAAAATTTGTACACCTTGAAGTAAATTACTACTGACAAAAAATCAAGCTGAAATTTTTTTTACAATTGTTTAAAATATATTATTTTTAGTTAATACATTCTTCTATAAACGTTGTATTATTTATTTAAAATACGTAATTCTGAGAATGTTTGTATAAAGTACAAAAAGTGTTAGCAGTGCTGAACTTTTTTATATGGTAGAAGTATAAAGAATACGATCGTATATTTAAATTTACTGTTAAATGTACAATGAGAATAAAAAATATTTAAAAATAACTAGCGTTGCGCTAAATAAGGATCAAATCTAATGAAAAAAATATGAGAGAATGTACCGCTTTTTAGACAAACAAAAGTTTTTTTATTCAACAAGTAAAACACAAGAGTAATATTTAACATTGAAGTGAAGTTTTTCTTGAGATAAAAAAAATACGCAAAAAACTTTTACATCTTCAAAAAAAAATGATTCGTTTATCTTTCATTCGCCCATTTCAGTGTAGCGGAGAGTATTAATGTAATAAAATCATACGTTTATACGAGTATTTTTGGCAAAATAAAACTGAAGACTGTTTCGCTAGTATATTGCTTTACTTGAAATAGCGCCTTACGTTATTAAATAAGCCTAAAACGCTTCACAGCTTCCGGGTAAGGAACGAAGTTGACAAAAACCTGAAATAAGGTCAGATGAAAAAAACAAAACATCACGAGGTAACATAGTACCTATCGCTACAAAAATATTACACCTAACTCAACTTCGTTAAAATAATTCAATTATCTTTTTATATATAGTAAGTAGAATGTCCTCGAAATTTCGATTAATAATTGGCCAACCAGGTATTAGACGGACGGTTATTACTAGCGTTGAGTGAAATCACTTCCTTCAGCTAGAATGAGACTGCCGCATGATTTAGATAGCAATATTAGATGTATAGAGATTATCGAGGCATTTCGCTTGTTTCCGTGAGTGAAATATCATTTGAATGCAACGTGGGCTCCGTGTGCAATTCTTGCAGCAACGCAGGAAGGCCAGCGAAAGTGCCGATTGAATATTAAATCCTAAACCGTCAGTTGAATACATTGATTTGAGGTGTTGTAATATTTTAAAGGAAATAGTGCAGAATATTGATAGTGGAAATTCGTTCAATTCACATCAGAATATTACATTTTAACATTCTCGTACAAACTTATTTAAATAATAAATTCTTCATGGCATATTATAGGCTACTAAATGAACGTTAGAGTAAATGGAGAAATATATATCAAAGGGATGCGTTATTAGTTTTTGAGAACATTCAGAAATTAATCTTGAAAATATATAATGAATTTCAATAAGAGAAATTTAATTACGTTTTTAATGTGTATCAGTATTGAATAAACTCTTAACATATACAATACTCATTCAGATCATATCTTTTCATGATAGTAAAAAAAATGACAAGATGCATGAAGGGTTCGTTTTTATTCTTGAGTGTCCAAGTCTTAATAATGAGTTTGTTATCAATTTTTCTTACTTCATTTTGTATGTCATCTATCTCTTGTAGTCCAATAAAGTCTTCATTTGACAAAGGTTTACAGTGACATCGCATTAATTCACCATTTTTTCATTAATTATATCTAAGCTTAATTCATTCCTTTACTGATTTTTTTGCGTTGCGGTAATTTCTGGAGTTTCTTCAAAGTCCACAGAATCATCTATCATTTTTGGAAATATTTTTTTCCAGCGGTCTCTTCTATCGGTTCTTTCATTTTAGCCCAATTCAAAAATGGCCAAGCCATACATGCTGAAGAAAAGATGAGGGAATATGATGACAAATGGTCGATGATGAAGTGGGAGTATTGAAGAAGATTTTGACATATATGGATTTTTGCGATTGCTAAGAATCAAAAATAATTATATAGAAACTGTCAAGACGGCTGACAAATATTATATGTAAATAAATATTCAATCTTTATAAAATATTAATATGAATATTTTACAATATTATACCATAATTTTGATATTACAAATGTGTTTCTAATAAAGATTACGAAACCTCGAAATGGTCGACTAAGATAGAGAAAAAGAAAATAATGTCAAGAAAAAGGTACGAATACGCATTTGTCCTCCAAAATAGAAAACTCTGAATTATCACTTGTCTAAGGAGAGAATAAAAAAGGTTTCGGGTTTGATAGAGATTTAGTGCGATTTACAATGGCATTAAAAAAGAAAAGGTTAAAAGTAGATAAAGTTATTTGTGAAGAAAATTTGATAAAATAAGACTCGATTCCGTTGTGTTTGTCCACGCCTGTGATTGATTGTTAAATTTTTCGTGAAAAATCTGATTCTCTATGCAAGTTTTCCACAAAATCTTTTCTTGTTACTTTATATTTTTAAAGTGTATGTACTTAATCAAAGAGATGGGGTTTTATGCGGCTTACTCGTGCTTTCGCACAGGTGTTTGATATGTACTTTAGGTCTCAAAGGAAAAACTCGAAACCATAAATCACTAGTTCTTGTCAAAGTTTCAATCTCTACGCGAAAAAATGTGCAAAATTTAAATCCCAGATACGAATACTAGATACACTAGAACACTCTGACCATTAATGCTACATTTTAAAACATTATTTAATACAAATATTTTAAAAACAATTTATTATTTATAAACAAGTTTAATAAACATATAAGATATTGTATTTCCTGATTATAAGACGGACGCCTTTTATGTTTTGGTATTCGCGCAATATCTTATAATCGATGACGTTTAAGAATTGGTGTAAAAATGCAATAGTGTGATGATCGCTGGAAGTATTGGAAGATGGGTTATTTGATATACGAGTATGTATATTTTGTTTAGCAACATCCAAGTGGTGTCTTAAGTAAGGGAGAGAGTCAGATATGCGTGTCAACAACACTATCAATGCGAAAGGCGTACATCACGCAATTGGCGATAGCTTGGACCCAAAATGTGATTCAGACAAGTCAGACGCTGACTGTAAAGAAACTCGGATTATGAAGAAAGTACATAAACAAGAAACTCTCACCAAAAATGTTTTTAAATTTTTCTTTTGTGTATTGAGATAATTATAAAAAAATATTTTTTAATATTATTACTTGTTAATATTATCTTGAACACCTTACCTATGTCCCTTTCTGTGTTGAGGCGCCGCTGGCCCGGTGGCCTGCCCGTCCACGGAACCTCCCATGGCTCCCTCACTGGCGCGGCGCGCCCTCCCCTGCGTCCCCCCGCCCGCCAGAATGGTGTCTGATCTATTTCCACCGGTACACCACCACTGCCCTAGCGAGAAAGAAGCGGCCACAGCATGCCTCGTTCCTATGAATCACTATTCACGTCACTCCGATGATTTATGTAATCTGAAAAAAAAACAGATAACAACGTTACCAATGTTCATATACAATATACAATATAAAAGTAAGTATACTGAATTTTAATTCTAGACTTCAAAGGGTTCGACAGTATAATTATTTACCCACTGTTTGTTAATAGGGTAAAAATTTAAGTATTGGGCACGTAAAATACCTATTAAATAGAGTATTATTAAAGCGAGAACTGTTTGAATTCCCAAGTTTTAATTTAGGTCAAACAAAATGCGAGATATGGAGCAATCTCAATATCTAATTAACATACTGGTACAAGTATTAGACAAATTAAATTAAGTAATATTATAAAAAAAAATTATCGTAGAATCACATACAGCACTTTATATAGGCAACTGTGCTAGCCCGGTCGTACTTTTACCATTTTTAAGTGGCAGTCGAATCAACTTTTGATTGTTGGTCAAGGAATACATTTGATCGGTTTACTGTCATATATCTGTAACAATATCAAGCCATCTGGTGCGGAGTAATTTATTTGTATGCATTCTTGACGTAGTATAATAATAATAAAAAAAATCGGATGAATTCATCTACAACGTATATTCGTACTTCCACGAATTTATATTTTGAAATTTTATTAAAGTTTGTCAATACAGAACTCGTATGTTGTATTATATTGATGTAATACAGATCCGTCCCATTTACAAACGAGGATGAAAGAAAATAGCTATTATAAACCAATACGTTTCAAGTTGAAATTTACACAAAACTGTGTGGTCAATGGAGTATCACTAATAAGTATTTTTTTTTTTTAATGCCAGAGACAAAGAATTGTGATAAATTGATTCTACAAATTACATGTTAAAGCTACAGATTTTGCATACAAGTATATTTAGGTTTAAATTTAGGACACAGTGAGTTAAAACGAAGATGGAGTCTAAATAAGGGTTTAATTTTCAATGAACAATCTGTGCTTGTTACAAACTGTGCCAAGCCAAAGAAATGACGTGGTATCTAACCCTTCGTAGACACAGGCTATATATGCGTAGAACATTGGCATTAAAGATCATATTTCTTACATTTTTCTTCAAGTAGAGAGCTTTATGTCACCAAAGCACAACCTGTCGATAACGCCCACTCGTATATTATTATTAGTTCACCATTCAACGCGAGTTTGCGCATATTCGAAAATGATGGAAAAACGTAGGCGGTGGGTGTGCGTAACAACGTGCGTTAAGAACCACTAACCTTGACCATTATAAAAACGGGAGGCATTTGGAGACGCAGTTCTGTTTAACTTCGCATTTGAAGATGTAAAAAAAGATTTTTTTAATATATTGTGAAATGTATACGAGAAAGTAAAATGTTTAGTTGTAACAGGCATTTTTTCAAAACCTCTCAATTTATGTCGTTTATTTTAACTTTTAGTGCAACCTTATATTTTACTTTACTGAATTAACTAACAGTGTAGTACCATCTGCATATCTGAATGCGAAGACTATTTTTTTTAATTGAGAATTTAAGGATGCAACAGTATAGTGCCATATTCTGGGTCAAACAATGCAACAAAATTATATATTTTTAAGAGTATATGATCGAACTAGCTAACATCGATTATGGGCTAAAAAAATATACTTTCATAATAGCGTACGAGTATATCAGGGTCAAGAAACAAAATACTAATTGAGGGGTGCATTTCCAAAGTGAACTTATTCCGCTTCAACAAATTTTTGACAAACGCCAAAAAACTTTTTAGTGTGTTGATATTACATGTTTTTTGTCATCTCAATTGTAAATAGTATTTTACACTTTGAAATGGATATAACAAAAATTGCCGAAAATTTGTTGAAGTGGAGTAAGTTTACTTTGAAAATACACCCCTCAATTGTATATTATACATAAATAAGAAAGTTATCGGTAGCCATACTTCTATATATTGGGGGTAACTGACATTTAAAAACTCTGTTAATTAAGAGCAACACGTTTTTTCAGGGAAAAAATGTCAATCGGATATTTAACAATAAATGTAATTGACTAATGAAGCATACGTAATGAGAAATATGCGAAGTTGCATTATGTGTCTAGTAGATTGTTTTCATTTGATTTCAATCGATATAAAATATACATAATTAAATACGTGTCTTGCGATAAGTAAGCACGGAAAATTTCGAATTACAGATAATAATTACACGTCTAAGAGTGAATAAGCACTATTCTGTAAATTATAATAATGAAGTAGAACATGGCGCAAATGTTATGGTCCCAAAAAATACGCTTTCAATATAATGAAAGAACAATATTATTAGTACTTCAACGAAATATCATATGCTAAATCTTAAAGCTTGTTCATACTACTGTCAAATATGCAGTGCTACCAACGTCAACCATATACAAATAGTAGTAATAACGGCTATTAGAAAATGCCAGAAACTTATACAAGCACCTATATTAAAAATAAAAAGATATTTGATATTCCAGTCACGTATGAGTTTCAAACCGTTAAGTGTAGCTATAATGTAATGTATTATATATCTAGCGAAAGAATATCGATAAATAGTTACGTTCGATGCTGCAAGAGAAATGTTAAAAAAATGTGTTATATAAAGGGTTAAAACGTAATTACGGAAGTACGGAGATACCTGGGGTGACGATAAATGAATGTTGCAGGAAAATTACTTGCGTGCGTACCAATTTAAGCGTGTTGGGTTTAATAAGTCTAATCATGATAATTTAAGGAATAAAGAACCGTAGATAAATTAATCTATGCAGTGTTAAAATTCGACGAGTCGAATACTGTTAAAATAATAAAATGAGAGATATTATGAATAGAACATATGCTCAGCAAAAACCAAAGTAATTTCGTTCATACAAATTTCTTCAGTAAATTATCGTGTCTATAATTATTTAATATTGAACAAATGGATCCTTAGCAATTTCCAACTGGTGTATGTAGGTATCTAGCAATTTGTGGGTTTGTGTCTTAACGTCCATGGAAAAATAAAAATCGATTATTTTTTTGAATTATGTTTGTAATGTAATGATATATTAGGTATAATGGATCTATTGCACCGATACCTAAGGTCATCGCAACTCGGCATCGACCACAAGAACACAACATGCGAAAGTGCTATTAAGCTAAAATGGGTTTATTATGTAGCACGTTGATCCAATATACTGAATGACCCAATTATAACATGTCTCAGAAACCGCAGGAGAGCTTAAGGATACATTAATTAGAAATAATTATTGTAGGATCCCTACATGAGTATTAAATAAAACATTATATTTAATGCGTATAGACCCTGCTGAAAACGGAACACATATAGGTATATTCCGGGAGACACGCATGAATTTCAGAATACGTGGCGTAAATATTGTTTCTATAGATAACCTAAATAAACTAAGATTTATATATGAATCGCTGAAAATAAAATAACACTTATGAAAGTAAAATATCACGTTTTAATGACGCATAACTTCTTGTTTATCTACAACGCATTCTGCTCGATTAATATTTTAAAATTGCGTGTTGTTTTTATACACATTTTTATGCCATATCTGCTCCGAAATGGAGCATATTACACCTTCCAAAAATGAAGAATATTTGTTTCTTTACGGAGAATAGTCGTTAATTATTAAATATTCATATAAATTAACCACTTTAGTTCATGTTCTGGCTACAAATAAAAAAAACATTTCAAATTTGTGATCAGCCACGGCACCGAACTGGAACCCACGGGCTCACAATGAAACAATATATCTTTAGAACTAGTAAATAAATATGTACATCTATACAAATTGTGATGGTGTAGAATAATTGAAATGGATACAATTTACATGTACGAAGGATTTGCAGTCAATAAAGTCAAAAAGTATCAATTACTAAAAAGGAAATGTTAATTTATATTCATTCGAATTTATAGCTGTAACGCTATTGAGAAAAATCATAAAATTAAAATATACACAATTGGTGGAATCGATCGCCTAAATACCGGTACAAAGGATGCTTCCAGTGATCAGATGTGTTCAGTGTAATACAAAAATAAGCATGTAAGACACACGACGTTGCGTATTCTACTATACCACTTTACGAAAAGGTCAAATATTATCATAGTTCAGAGTAGAGCAAGCGAGCGAGTCGATAAACGACCTTGTTTCATTATCACTGTCCTTCCAGCTGGTAAACCAATTTGCGTGAAAAGCCCGCATTGCTTTGAAATACTTAGTAATTAACTTTGGGCGTAACCAAGAGGTGTCGTGACACCAGCTAATATTTTCGCCAGTTGGTACGTACGCCTCAAATAATATTTCAAGAGCATGTAATTAACTAAGAGCTAAACTTGAATATTTACCAAATGCCTACAGAGGTAAAAAAAAATATTCGCTGATCAAAATGTGCATACAAATATGAAGTAAATATTTTGAAGCTGTATTTTATTTTGCTCAGAAAAAAAACACAAGACTACAAATTATTAGCATAAGTACTTTTTTTCTATCTATGTGTATGGTGACACCGTCTCATGCGGCTCCGCTACGGAAAGATTTCAAATTATATACGGGAAAAATACATTTAATTTGTGAAAGTGTCGGGTAGGTGACTGCGCATAATTGTAGTTATGTGTACTGGCGGGTCAGTGGTGGGTTTTAAAAACCTGTTATTAACGTAAGTACTCTTGGTTAAGAATTAGCGTACGCGAAACAAAGAATATATTAAACGGATATTGCTTATCGATTCACAATAAAACTGTCACATATTTTTTCTCAAATCTCGAAAGAAAGGAAAAAGATTATTTTTTTAAATAAATGACACAAAAACAGCGAGTAATGCACTCGTTGGTTATAATGAATGCACTGTATAATGAATACATTTTTCAAGCTTAGACGAACAATAGGACAGAACAGTAAATTATCATGTCTTAATACGATTACAATATAATGAAGAGATAGAAAAAAATCTGTGAACAATCAGGGCAGCGAGATACTACAGTTTTTCCCATAAAGTATATTTTAAGCAAGACTGAGGTCATCTGCAGAAGCAATTCAAAGCTTACAGTCTTCCTCGATCACCGCATTTTTTTATTTAAACAGATTAATAGACGAAACTCATATAATAAACAAAAAGTAGTAAATAACTTTAATGTGGTAAGAAAGAATAGTAGACAATAAAGATAAAATATAAGGTCTCTTTGCAACAAAAGCTTTAGCAAAAAAGAATTAATCAAATTGTGAATCACGCACAATCTAGTGCATGTCAATTGAGATTTTGATATGTTGTTCTGGGTATCTTTCGAAGAATTTTGTGAGCACTATAACTGACGCATAATTGTAATATTATATGAAGATATTCCTGGTATAGCAGCGAATTAGCGTATCAAATTATTCATACACTCGTATGAAATTAAAAAGAATCAAAGATATACTCGTATATATAAATTATGTTGATCTTTTTATAATTTGATTATATATATTTCCAACAATTGAATGAACAAGGATTTAAATCGAAGATAATGAATTTTAAATGATTTTGAATCTTCCAAAATATTAGAGTTGTCACACATATTTAATGAGACATGTGACGTATCACCTATATCAAGAACGTCACGCACTGGATTTAAAAAAAAACTACCATAAAACAAGGATGTGTAGAAAAAAGCATTTCAAAAAAACTTCATATATATTCATAAAACGAAATTTTATTAAAAACAATACCATAAATAAAATAAACGTCCATTCATTCTTCATATGGTGTATTCGAATTCTTACTAAAAAATGGATAAAAAAAATTATAACGCAAAAAAAAAATTAACATCATTTTAGGAACATCTTTGATATTGAATATTCAAATATACATTAAGAAAGCAGCTATATATGAACAGCAGTGATTCAGTATGTGAAAGAGACAGGGGCCACATTATTTGCAATATATTTTGTGGATTTATCAAAACGGAAATCTATAATTAAACTAACCCTTTATTACAATTGCTACCCCATGCCAAACCTATTTGAGTGCTCTGCGTATGAAGTTTATTTAGATGTGTTGAAACTAAGCGTTTTAATGACGCATTCACAGCACGACAATTTACCAACAGAAACTATAAATTATAAAGAGTTTGTTTTTACAATTATTCTATTGTGTAGATTACTTTCGAATTTCCGAGTTGACAGCCCTAATTGAAAATAGTATAATGCAAAACACTATGAACAAAGACGGCCAGTCAGTCGTGTATGGCTAAGACACTATTGGAATTAACGCGCGAACTGTATCACTGTAGACAACTAGGCAAAAAAAAAAACAAAAAGTGTCACGAATCAACTCCACTTACATAATAAGAGTTAAGTATATGTATAGGTATAATATTAATTGTGGCAACGAAGTTTTAGCTGTGAAAGACAATTCGCATATAGTTTTAAGATAACATATATTGGAAAAGAGAAAAATACTGTGAGAGTAATTGAAATATTCGACAGCTGTCATAGTATTATGTAACATGCAGTATATTCAATATATTGAAGAGAATAGAGGAAACTATTTACATATAAATATTTAAAAAAAACGTATTTCCAAATATATGTATTTATTTACTGCGATTAACGTTGTACGGCATAATTGAGGTTATTATTTGCAACACTACTAGTTCAAAAAATATAACTATTTTACAATCTAATATACATGTAAAATATATTATAGCAATGTAAATAAGATTTTTATTTTACATGTAGATATATTGGTTTTCATGTTTATCTTACTTAAGCATTCTTTTTAAGTGCATTTATTTTGACAATACACGTATCACTTAGAATAACAGCGGTTAACTCAAAACGTACAAAATATCAGTTTATACCTCAAACACGTTCAAAATATGTTAATGGATCAGTGTAATGTAATATTGGTTCATCTCCATATATACTGAGTGTACATTATAAAAACGATGTTTTGTTTTTATACTTCCATATTTACAAAGGATTCAAAATAATAGTGAAATATCTCCAACTTTACATTGCTTATTCAATAACTATATTATTAAAATTTAGGATTATGATTCAATTTTTGTTCCTAACATTATATAATACTAATATTTTTGAATAAAAAGACTTTTAAATTATATTACTGGTTTTCCTTTGATCCTAAGAACATTTTACGAAACCTAATTTATCTCAAAACTTTAAAACTGGAGTTAAACCATTATTCTAAGGATTACACATATAAATATAGTTTTCAACGTGTTTGCAAATAATATGTATCATTAATTAGTAGTGTATAATAAAGTTGATATTACAGATGTAAAGGTGAGTTTGAAAGTACACAACTTAAAAAATGAAGGGATATGTACGTATAATATAATCGAGGACTATTCTTACGCAAAACGGAGTATATGATATACAATAATAAGAGCGCATAGGTTATAAAGAGTACAATATTAAAAATGTTTTCTGCTTGGGATTACGCTACAAAGAAACTTGAAAACACATTTACTGGGCACGCGTGAGGCAAAAACTTCGCAAAGTTATGTATTTTGAAGAGATTTGAGCCGTGAACGCTTGCGGCCACAGAACAAATAATACTACTTGCGGCATTGCGTAATGTTACAAATAATAATAAGTTCTCCTCTCTAGTGAGCCATACGTATACATATTACGTGAATCATTATACT